>JAASFY010000363.1:0-25221 GCA_023334035.1 Globisporangium okanoganense
CCCCCCCCCCCTCCCCTGTCCGTCCCGTCCCCGTCGCTCAGTAACCGTGTTCGATGGACGTGCACAAATCCCGGCGACTGCCGTCCGCGGCCACGATCTCCGGGGTCAAGTACCGGCTGCTGCTGCGCGTGTACGCGGCCGAGAACCTGCGCAACGTGTCGTCCCATGGCACGTACTGTAAAGTGTACGTGGGGAACGTGGACATGGCCGCGTCCCGCAAGGGCCGCCAGTCGTTCAAGAAGTTCCTCATGTCGAGCTCACTGTCGTCGTCCTCAACGTCGTCCAACTCGTCGTCCGCAACCACACCCGGCTCATCCTATTCGTCCTCGACCTCGTCCGCAGGGTCCCCAGATCCGCAGGAGAACACGACCAGGTCCCGCCACAACATCCAGAACAGCAACAACAACACTACTGGGATCAACACATCTGGGACGCGCATCCGCGAATTCAAGACCCAGGTGCAGAAATATTCGCGCGCGAGCCCCGTCTGGAATGAGAAGTTCGAGATCCCGAGTGTGGACCCGGCGGGGGACCTCGTGAGCATCCGCGTCAAGAGCGCGCGCCTCATGTCGTCCCCCGCGGTCGGCGCCTGCTGCGTCCCGCTGCGGGACGTGCCCGAGGACGAAACCGTGGACCGCTGGGTGACGCTGTTGGACGGCAAGAGGGACGCCGGCCGCATCCGCATCCAGATGCGCCTCATCCGCGCGGACGCGCCACCTGCGGTCAAGAAAGAGAGCAACATCAGCAACAATAATAACAGCAGCAGCGTCATTTGCAGTAGGAGCCAGGCAAGCGACCCGGCGGCCGCCGACCAAGTGCGTGCGTCCGCCAGACGCACGAGCAGCAAGCGCAGCGACCGCAGCAGCGACAACAGCAGCCTCTTGCGCACGCGGCTGAGCGGATCCATCAGCCCCGTGGCCAAGCAGGTGCTCCAGTCCACAACCACGGGCCCAACAACAACAACATTCGGACCGCAGCCACCGCGCAAGTTTAGCAATTCGAGCAACCACAGCAGCAGCAGCAGTGCCAGCAGCAGCAGCCGCATCAGCAGAAGCCAGAGCAGAAAAAGCAACCGCACCCAGTCGGAGCGAGAGGCGTCCGCAATCGCGGCCACATATTTGGCCGGCCCAAAGTCGCACAGTGACAACAGCAGGAGTGATGGCGGTGTATCCAAGACCACGACCGACTCGATGGCCGACCGAATGGAACACGCGAGCGAGACATCGTCGTCACTATCCAGCTACGTATCCGAAGGAAGGATCCCGTCCGACATGGCTACAGCCACACATTCGACCACAAGTAAGACTACAGCCGCCAGTAGACACACTACCCAGCACAGCCAAGGCACGCACGACGACGAGGACGAGGACAGCAGCAGCGACGTGGTCGACGCGTCCTCACTGTACACCAACAGCCACATGCACCGCCTCCGCGACCGCGGCACGATGCTGAGCGAGGTCGGCGCGTCATCGTCGTCATCATCCTCGCGCAGCAACGGCTCGTTTGTCGGCAGTCTGCACCTGTACAACCGCAACTCGATTGCGACGTCGACGCCGAGTCGGACGACGGTCGTCATGTCCGAGGCCGAGATCGTGTCGCTGCACAGCGATAACTCGACGTCGTCCGGGACCGGAGTCGCCGGTGGCAGTGGCTCGGCCCCGAGCGGCCGACGGAATCCAAACGGGGACGACCGCAACTCGGGCCAAACCGAGGACACGGACAGCGACGACGAGTTCGACGACGAGCCCGAGACCGAGGGCCCGCGCATCCCGTGGAACTCGACGATCACGCGGCTGCTCGCACGTAAGAGCACCAACATCCTCATCGACGAGGACGAGGACGAGGACAGCGACGACGACGACGACAACCACCACCACGTGCAGCAGCGCCACGGCAACCACAATGACGATGCTGGTTTCATGAACAGTGTGATTGGGATCCACGACCGCCTCGCGGACCAGCGGTGCGACGAAGAAGTGCCGCTCCTGGACTTCCCCGAGCCGTACGACATTGACGACATCGACTGCGCCTGAGACCTGATTCTGAGACTCGAGCCTGTCGACGAGCACTTTAATTATTATGAGGACTCGAGGGAGCAAAAGGCTGACCAGGAGGCGGACATTGCGAACCACACGAGCTCTCGCCTATTATAATATGAATGATCACCCACCACCCACCCACCTCTGTCACCGAATGACCTCCAGTATCTGGATCTTAACATTGTCGAAGGTAGGTTCACCACCATTTTCCTGTTTACAATTATTGATGCAATAATAATATAAAATATATTAAAACCTGCAGGCACTCAGTTCGTATCGCTGAGTGGCGGACTCTCAGGCTTCACTTCGTGTGGTTGGGCTGCAGTTCCTACCACTGAAGACCCGAGGGTCTCATCAGGAGCAAGTGTTGCTTCTGCTGTTGGTTGTCTCGGCGCTAAAGCTTTCGTCTCGAGCTCGTCTTGATCTTGTTTTTCTTCTTCAGCCTGCGACGGCTTTGGCTCTTCAGCAGCCCCCAGACTTGGCTGCGGACTCACAGGCTCGCTGCTGACCACCGATTTAGTCTCCTCGTGAGACAGGGCAACCTGCTGCAGCTCTGCTGTCGGTGGCGTCAATGTGGCTCCAGCTGACTCGTGCGTTCCCCCACTGGCAGTCGAGTCCTGAGCTGCGGTTGGAGTTTGAATCGCATCTCCCAGTGCTGGCTCCTCACTCTCAACTGACTGTAAAGAAGCGGGAGGGCTCTCGATGCGCTGCTTGAGACTCAAACGAGCGGCAGACGTCGCTTTCGCTGGCTCGGCGGCTTTACGGACCTGCTCGCTCTTCACGTTGGCACTCTGACGAATTTCGTCTGCTTCAGTTTGCGGCTTGGGCTCGATTTCTTGAGTTTCCCAGCCGTCAGCTTGAAGTTCTTGCTTGACAGGCACGAGTGCAGGTTTTTTTGGCTTTATGGTGACGACAGCATCATCACGAGGGCTGCTATCAACAGTGTCTGCTCGCAGTCCACCGTTGCCAAGACCAGTATTGCCCGCGCTTGGGGCCTCGACCGCAAGACTGGCTGCAGCGCCACTGCTTCGAGTTGTGTTGCTGGGCTCGCCGTCTACACGCTCGTCGGTTGGCTTCGTTGATCCCTCTCGTCGCTGTTTGAGACTCGGTCGAGGAGCTGTCGCCCTGGAGGCAGCAGTGGTACGTGCTATCCGCGATTGCTGGGCGAGATTTCCTGTTGGCTTTGAGGTCTCACTATTAGCATCAGAGATCACCATCTGTGAAGGGCGAGGCTCGCTCTCCAGAGTCTCATCCTCCTCGAGCACTGGCTCACAGGAGCTATCACCACCATCACCACCATTTTCTACGTGGTTGGCAAACAAATTGTCGCCCTTGTCCTCGGCTAGTGGGGTGACTACCTCGGCAGCTTTCTCGCTTGTCGCCTTTGGCTGCTTTTCAACAGTGCTCACCACCCTTTTCGCAGTCAAAGCAGCGCTATTAGCCTTCAGTGTCTGAGGCTTCCGACGAGGTTGGTTCCCAGTCCCCAACACCTGAGCGCCTCCAGTTTGTCGAGCTTCACTCACTGGCTGGGCGGCTCTATTGGGCGTCTTTGACTTTGGTTCCGAGGCTTTCGAAATCGTCGGCGCTAGGCTCGAATCGATTGCCCCTCTTCTCGAGGCTTTCAACGGGACGCTCATGGGGATCGCGACATGCAATCTACGCCGTCGCGTCCCATGCACTTGCACCCAGCAGAGGGGGCAGAAGTGCAGACTCTCCTCGCACTCGTTGCACTCGAGCACGGCCGGCTGCTCGCCACACTCTTCGCACTTGCCTCTGCGGATCGCGCGGCCTCGCACCATCACGAAGAACTCGGCGCGGACCTCCTGGGCGAGCTTGCGGCCCCGTAAACCTCGAAACACGCGCTGGATGGCCACCACCGAGTTCTCCTCGCGCGAGCGGCGCTTTCTGATCTGCTGCCGTCGGAGGACGATATCCTGCTGGAGCTTGGTGTTGACCTCGATCTGTATCTCGAGCTCGCCCACGCGCTGGTTTACGTGCTTCTGAAAGCGGTCTGTGAGTGTGTTCACGGCCAACTTGTGCTCCTTTAAGCGGCGCTGGCGTTGGGACTGGAGGTGGAGACGGTAGAAGATCGGGTTCGCGAGCACCTCGGACGACCAGTGGCGGTCGTGGAACTCGTCCTCAGCCTCAAATTTGTTGTTGGACGCGTGCTGGTCGTTCTCAGGCTCAGATAAGACCAAGTGAGTCTGCATGCAGTGCGCGCGCCACCATTCCGAGGCCTCATGGTCGTCCAACGGTGGTAGACACTTGGTATGAACCTCTCGTCGGTCGTCATCTTCAACTTGGTTGTCTGACTGGTTTAGACTAAAAATGAAAGTGTCCACGTCGCTCGAGTGGCTGAGTCCTGGCTTTCCAGGTACGTGGCTGGTTGTGGGATCATCAGTCCTCGTTGAGGCCTCTTGTCGTGGTGGTGGCCATGTCCACACTTTGCGGTCGTTCTCCCAGGGACTGGTCGCGTACACTTTGCGGATGTCCTTTTCAGCGCCCGCGATGGTAGTCTGCCACCAGAATCGCTTGCTCTGGACCACCTGGACGCATTGAGCGTGGATTTGCCAGGCTTGAGCCTGTCGCTCAGCGCTCCAGCTCTGGGTTTCAGCCTGGAAGCGAGCTATTCGCTCGTAAAACTGGCTTGGATCGTAAGTAGTTCGAGTCGCCTTGTCGAAGCTTGAAAGGAGACTTGAGAGCTCTTGTTGTTGTTGCAGGAGTCCAAGTCGATTCTCGCAACTGGACGCGAGTCGCACGCTCAGGAGCTCTTGAGAAGCCCGTGTGGACCGGAATTGTGTCTCGCATGTGTGGACACGTCTTGTGGTTGTCGCTCGGAGGTGGACAAGCTGGTCGTAGAGCTCACGCCGGCGATTCGCCTGTTTTTTCGTGGGCGACAGGAGGTCTTGGGATTGGTGATTTGTATCAGAGGTGCCTTGTTGTTGGTATAAAGGACCAGAATGAAGTGCCTTGAGTTTATCCTTCTTGATCTGCACTTGGACGCGCTGCCGGATCCTGTCAGCCAACCATTTCATATTCATTCCGAGTCCATCCGAGAGAAACATACAACATTGTCAGGATTTCCTGAAATTTCAACATTGTTGACAACAATTCTCAGTCAGCAGATATATGTCTATACAGCCAAATGGTGACGTACCGGTCCTGAAGATCCCTGCGTCGCTGCTGGAACTTGTCTCGATCGAGCACTGCTGAAGACCCACGCGGAGCTGCAGGTAATGGCCCGAGCAAGTCCTTCTCAAGACTTTGTGGACTGAGTCGTGAACCAATGTCGCCTCTTTCCTCAAATTTCAGGAAACCAGCTGAGCTCTTCGATGAGAAGAAGCCCAACTGGAACGGGTCGAATGCGAAGATCCGGTCTCTCGGATGCTCAAATTTTAGGTTTCGGGAATTGTTGTTTGCTGCTGCTGGTCGTGTGGCTCGCCATGTCCGTTTGATGAGATTTGCGCCACGTCGGCGCTGGAAATCGTGGATCTCTTCGAGCTGCGCGGCCGTCGTGTGCTGCAGAAAATAAAGTTCCTGCTCGTGGCGCCAGATGCGCACCTGCCGGCGCTTGGTCGCGTGCAGGAACGATTGCTAAATAAACGATTTCATAAAATATATAAAACAATTAAAATTATAATTCAGGGCGCACCACAACCAATCATTTCAGCAGATATATCATGTTTTTTTAGAATTTGATTTGTTCAAATCTCAACAAACTAAGAAACTTGTTAAAAAACTCACCTGTTGGCGTGAAAAGTCGAGCAGGAGTTTGTACTCTTTGCGTGAGAAGCGGCCGCGCTGCAGCGCCTGGAGCTTCGTGACGCCGGCGGTGGTTTTGCGCTGCTGCGCGCGGCGCTGGAGACCGCGGACGCGCGCTTGGATGCGCGTCGCAGCGGCATTTTGTTCCTGCGCGCCTGTGGCTGGCACCATCAAAGACGCTCGCTCGTCAGCTCAGTCGGTCAATTGCTCGTGCGAGACTGGCGGCTCGCGCCTCTTCGTGTGGATCCCTTAAAATATGTATTTGTTGCCACTTCACTGTGGGTAAAATACTTCGTCAATACGTAAAATTGTAATTATGGTATACTGCTACGTTTCGGGGATACGTATTGTGCGCTTCAAATACGTATAAAATGTGCCAACAGCTCATCAACACGGATCACCATCACACTGCGCCATTCGACCGCCCCGCGCCTGACCAACGGCAGCTCACCTAACGCGCCATGCAGCTACCGGACCTGGACGCCTTCACACTCGCGCACTTGCTATCGTTCCTGGACCAGCGCAGCCACACCTTGCTGACGCTCGCGGGGCGTGCGTGTGGCGCCAGCGACGCCGCCATCCGCCACAACTTTCTCCAGCGGTGCGTCGTCCACCTGCCCGAGACGCTGCTCTCGTCATCACCAACAGCTACATCAGCTCTACCAGCAGCACCTACAACAGCAGAAGCTGATACTGAAGCGGCCATGCGGCAGCTGACAGTATTACAGACGCTGCTGGCACACCCGGGCGTGACGAAGCTCCTGCTCAAGGGCAACGAGGCGGACGCGCACTGGGTCGACACGCTCGTGCGCTTCCTGTCCGTGGAGGTCGCCAGTAAGATCACGATGCTGCAGATCAAGCAGTCTGTTATCACCACCAACGCTGTTATCATCACCGCCACCACCAGTACCAATAGCTCTACCAGAGGACAAGCCCAGGACGAGCCAGTGGCGCGACCAGCAGTCCACACGCTGCTCTCGCGCATGCGACGCCACCACCAGCCGTCGCCAGTGGAGACAGTACATGTGACGCGCCAGTGGCTTCAGCTGGTAATTGCGATGCCGAATCTCCAAGAGCTCGACCTGAGTTCCATCAAAGTGTCCACAATCGAGTGGCTCCCAGCGCTCCCCAGGCTCAAGAAGGTATCACTGGATGCAGCGGAGCTCTCGGGCCTGTCGCTTGCGAGACTTGGTGAGCTGAACACCCTCGAGTGGCTCTATATACAGAACTACATGGCACCACACGCCCAGGAGATCGCAAAGCTACACCAGCTCAAGGCGCTCTGGATCAACGAGTGCGCCGTTCTACAAGACCTCTCGGCGCTCGGCCAGCTCCAGCGACTCGAGACGCTCATGCTGACGCACATGACCGCAGTGAAGGATCTCACGTTCATCAAAGAGCTCGGTGCGCTGCGAGAGCTCAAGGTGAGCTTTGTTGGCCAGGATCCCCAGTGGCTCCGACTGCCGGAGCTGCGGACTTTGTCGACTAATGAAGCCCATGATGACGGCCAGCACTCGACGCCAACGATCCTCAGCCTCCCATACCTCGAGTCGGTCACATTCCAGCGACTGCGGCTACGCAACTTGAACTTTCTGGCTCTGTGTCCAAACCTCCGACGTCTGGCGCTCAACGCCCAGGAGGTCACGACCATCGAAATGCTCGCCGCGGTGCCTGAGCTCCGCGAGCTCAAGCTCTCGATCGACACGGTCCATGGGGGGAAGCTGAGTTTATCACCTCTGCAGTCGCTCTTGAAGCTCGTTCGCCTCGAGCTGGTGACGCTACGCGGCCGCCTGCAGAGCGACACGCTACCTGCAATCCCGAGTCTCAAGACGCTGAATGTACCTGCCATGGACGACTTTGAGCCACTCTGCCACCGCCTGAGTTCGCTCTCGAGCCTGACTGTACGAGATTGTTCCCAGGTGGACGTGGACTACGCGCCCGTGCTCACTGGACTCTTCAAGCTCACGAAGCTCACGCTGACGTTTCCGATCGCCACGGGGAGGTCCGAGTCCTCGTTGGCGAGACCTCTGGACCTCTCACCACTGCAGGAACTCACTCAACTGCGGGACCTGAGTCTGATTCACGTCAACACGGAGGACCTGAGTCCATTGCGTGAGCTCGTGAACCTCGAGGCACTCAACCTCTCGGCGTTCTACTCGACGCACCTTCTCGCGTCGAGCATTGCGGATTTCTCGCCTCTCACGCGTCTCGAGAACCTGAGATCGCTGTCTGTGGCTGGACGAAGCGACTTTGAAGAATCCGATCTCGAGATGTTGAGGAATTCTAAAAATCTGAAAAAACTCCGACGGATTAATGCCACGGAGCTCGTGATCCCGACGCTCAACAGCGTCATCTGGTGACAAACCTACGCTCTAGCAAGCGGAACGAAGCTCATCGAGTCATTTCAATAGCAGCTGGTTGATTTGTGGGGTCTCGTGGTGCTTGTGTGAGCTATCAAAAGACGGCTTTGTCCAATAATTCTTGAAACCGCCCTCAACATCGTCAGCTCTTGATAATCATACCGGACAAATCATACATACCTGATGGGGCAGCAGTGGTCGCACACCGTCAGCGAGCAGCTCCTGCATTTTCAGACCAGCAGTGGCGGTGGTCCTGGAGCCAAGGCGCATGCCAACATTGTCGAGAAGGACGTGGTGACGCTCTGCGAGGACGGCGACTTGCTGCTCATACGGGAACAGGTCGCCCACAGGAAAATGCGCGTGACGATGGATCCTCTGGTCGCGCGAGATATCTCGCGCATGCAGCACGGCCACTTTCCCACGCAGCGCGTCACGAGTTTGCCAGGTTCAGTACGGCTCTGGCAGATATGACAATGTCGAACACCGTTGACAGAGTCTTGATTCTGACCACCTCTGGCTGGGAATATGTATGTACCTTGACGCCTTTGAAACTGGGGCTGTAGCGTGGACAAGGTGAGCCCAATGAATAACTCTGTAAGTGTACCGTACCGTGCTGTAGCTCTTCTTGGGCTGAAGCTTGAGAACTTGGTTATGGTGCGGTTTATTCGACAGCTGTGCTCTCTTGCTGCGCTGGAATGGACTACTCCACGTGCTTGAAGTGACGATCGACGGCGTCGTCCTGACCCCGTTCTCTGAGAGAATCGCGGCCAGCCACCCACTTCCCAGGAACCGCGTACGTGGTCCGTAGTAAAGTGCTCGACTTTGATTGTCTCGTCACAGCCTGACTTCATGTCAAACTTGTCAATTTGTCCAGTATGCGATCCGGAGGCTGCAGCACGTGCAATCCCAGGACGCGAGCGACTTTCTTCGAGGCCTCGTGTTTGAGCTCGCATCGCTATTACCACCGATCCACTGGCGCGACTTCCACTCTGTTGCGACCGGTTCGAGCTCCAGACTCTTGAGAAGAGAAGACGGTGACAGCCTCGACGTTTCTCCATCACAGAGTCCCGAGAAGCGCCTGACGCCTCAGCTGAGCCAGCTGCTGGGCAAGATGCTCCGGTTATTCCACCACAGCCTCGAGCTCGTAGCGTCTGGAGATGCCAGACCACCGCTGTCAGCGCCTCCGCAAGCTTCACAAAGAACCACTGAGCCTCGCGTTGCTGATCCTGCAGCTGGTCCACCAGCCGGCAAATCATCAACGAACGCGCTTGAGAACGATCTGCTTCGCCTGGCTGGTCTTGGCCGACAAGTGCTCGACCAAGTCGACGTGAACGCGATCCTGAGCACGGCGTTCGTCGCAGCAGTGTACGAGCACATTGGGATCGTGGAATCAGTCGATCTCTCGTCATCGACGATAGCGAAGCTGCCACTGGGGCCGACAGTGTTCTGGTCTGGGAATAATGATGCGAGCCACCACCACCACAATGACTTGGTTGCGCTACAAGACGACGCGCTTGGCGACGAAATGTATCTACAAACCACCAAGTAAGGTCAGCCACGTTCATACTTGAGCATAGCAAGCAGCAACACGCGAACATATCCAAACACAATGTCCAACAACCAATGTTCAGCATATTAATATGGAGGAAAGCACAACATTGTCACCCAGTCGCTTGTAGCTGTACAGAGAGCGACGTGGGTGATGATGGCAAAAATGGGTGCTCTCGGCATCCCTTGGTTCTCTACTGGAAGAGCGCGTGGGCGAGCGCCGCGAGCGAGGTCACGAGCACCGCCGCAGTTGGGAATCCCACGGCAGCCGACTTTGGCACAGTGGTCGTCGGCGCAGGCGTGGTCACAGTGGTCGACGAGTCAGCACTGGAGCTGTTCGACGCCTTGACGTCCGCCGAGGTCGAGCCTGTAGACAAAGAGTCATTCACAGAGTCAGTCTCTGACGCGCCTCCAGCACTAGCGACTCCACCAGTGGAAGACGGAGACTCGGTGGCCGTGGACGTACCGGACGCGCTCGCGGGCTTTGGGGTCGTGCTGGTGCTGGTACCTGGAGTAGTAGTAATAGAGGCAGGAGACCGTGAAGCCGTGTTAGCAGGTGCCGATGTACCAGGCGCAGATGTAACCGGAGCCGACGCTGGCTTTGGCGTAGAGGTGGGGGAGGGCGTACCTGTGCTTGGGGCTGGCGTAGTCGTGATCGGCGACGTGCAGGTGATCGCCTGGCCCGTGCACGTCTGGCTGCTCTTGGCGCACGTGTCCGTTGGGAGGCTGGCGACACAGAGCATCCAGCAGCGCTCAGCTAAGCCCGCCTGGTCCGCGCACGTGCACTTGGCCGTGCAGTCCGAGGCGTCCGTGGCGCTGTGGCCCTGACGGTTGCAGATCGTCGCACAGCCCTCCGAAGGGGCCGTCGCGCCCGACTTGGTCGAGCACACGCGGAACGTGCACGCGCCGTCCGAGGCCGTGAGCTGGCGGTCGCCAGCACAGCCAATGGTCTTGAGCTCCGAGTCGTCACTCTTCTGCAACAAGTAGCGGCTCGTGCTGTTCACGTGCTCGTCGAACACGACGTTCTGGTTCGTGAGCATGCGTTGGTACGCCGGCAGCAGCGTCATCTTGCCGAACCACGTGCGCAGCATGCGGCTGTCGCTGTCAACAGCGCTCTCTGGCATCTTCATGGCGTGGAGCACGGCCGGGAGCGCGTGGCTCGTCGCCAACCAGCGCGAGGCGCCCGTGCCCATCATGATCACCACTTCGTCCTCATTGAGCACTGGACGCACACGTTGGCCGGCCGCGGTCTGGATCACGAGACCCGAGCGGTCGGCCGCGAGCTTGCGCTCGACCAGCTTGCGCTCGCCCGACTCCTGCACTTCAAAGAACTTTGGCGCCGACATGGCGATGAAGAGACCGTGGTCTTCGTGCAGCGGCAGCGAGTAGGCCAGTTCACGGCTCTGCTTGGTGGTGGCAGAGGCAGGAGCGGCCTCGTAGGCGTGGAAGTGGTCGAGACGGATCGCTTCACTCACCAGCTTGCGGGATGTGATGGCCGTAGCGCCGTCCGAGGCCTTGAAGCTCGTGGCGTCCAGCGTGCTGCCAAACGTGTTGACCGCGCGCTCAATGAGCTGACTGAACTCCTGATAGAGCTCCTGGTAGCCCGGGCACTTGGCTTGCGTGTTGGCTGCTGAGCCCGCGAGCTCCGAGCCGGCGTTCGTGCTGATCGTGTAGCGCTTCGTGCCGTCGGCAAACTGCTTCTGCGAGAGGAACGAGACCTCCGAGTCGTCGGCGGCCGCGACGGCGCACTCGGCTGCCTTCTGCAGGTACGACGCGCGCACGTTGGCGTAGTTGGGCACGTTGCGTAGCGCCACGATGCCGTTGCTCTGGAGCTCAGTCAACAAACGCTCCGGAGTGGCGCCCTGGCCAATGGATGGGTAGTCGAACGACGGGATCGCGAACGACGGGAGCGCCTCGTAGGCGCTAGTAGAGGAGACCGAGGCGGCCGAGGCGCTGAGGGCCACGCCCAGGAGCATCGAGGACACGCTGACCATAGTTGATGGGCTGGATTGGGTGATGAAGACGAGGAGCTCTTTGCGGGCGAGAGGGCGAATTTGGATCTGTGGCTTGCATCAACAAACGCAAATGCGGTTCCGACTTCTTTTACGGGAGAGTGAAAGGCGCAACGCGACGACTCACTGAACTTGAGATTTGTAAGCGTCGGGTTTTCAAAATTATACACTTTGCGGCGCAATTGTTGAAAATGATCACGCAAGCGCGCATTGTTGAAAGGGCACAACAGTTGACATGTCCCTACCGGTATTTGTATCAGCCGATATCGCTGTCCTCGTCAAGCGTCTCACAACTTTCTCGCCTGCACACACAATTCAACTTCGGTTTGCTGCCCAACAAGTGGGCAGCAAACAAGCAAGTCAAACAAGCACAAGTCAAGCAAGCGATGTTTGCAAAAATCCAAATGCGATTGTTCGTTTGTGCGCCATCGCTCCTATGCTCAATCGTCTCCTACTGTTGTTGTTGTTTTGTTTTCCTATCGCTACTATTATTTTCTTCCTCTCCTGTCTGCTGCCTCTATCACCATCACCAGCCTCTTCTTCAGACTCATGTCGGTGCGGATGGGTCCTTTGCCGTGGCCTCGGGCTTCACCGTCGCCCCCGAGGCCGCCGCACTCGCTGCCACTGCGGCCATCTGCACTTGTTGCTGCGCCGCCTGCTGTTGCTGTTGGGCCTGCTGCGCCTGCTGCTGCTGCACCTTGAGGCGCTCAACCTGCTCCTGTCGCTGCTGTAGCTGCTGCAGGAAGTGCCGCCGGATATCTGCGCAGCGCGGCACCTTGCACGCTGCGTAGTCCTTCTCGCACTGCCGTGCGTGCGCCGAGAGCAGCCCAACGATGCGCTTGCAGAGCACGCACGGACCCGCCAGGCGCTGCTCGCACATCGCGCCGTGCTTGAGCATTGAGCGCATGCGGTGGCAGTTGAAGAACGCGCACTCGGCCACCGTGCAGCTGCTCGCGTGCTCAAGCTGGAACAGCAGCTGCGGGTCGATGTTGTGGATACGCCGCTGCTTCTTGCTCGGGTCGTCATCGCCTTCAGCTCCTGCTGTCATTCCTGAAGCGTCCGCAGGCGCGGTGGCTCCGGGGGTTGCTATCGCAGCGATCGGTGCTGTTACAGGAGCTCCGCCTCCGACAGCTAACGTTGTCGATGGCAGAGCTTGAGTAGCAGCAACTGCGCCGCCGCCATTCACCGATCGCAACGCAGCTTGGGCGGCAGCGAGTGTGCTGCTCACAGCACCGGCACCACTGCCTTTATCTCCAACAACACCAACTACAGCAGCTTTCATTGGCGACGTCTGGTTCAGCTTCCGCTTGCGACTCGCTGCGCCGCCAGCGGCTGCCTTGGCGCTTTTCAACGCTGAACCTGGTACATTCGCACCTGAGATTGTCACAAGACCAGTCGCCTTGTCTAGCTTCGCTCGCTTCAGCTCTGAGCTCCCGGTGTCCCGCTTGATCGGCCGGCTGGGCCCCGACTGTGCCTTGGCCGTCCCCGAGGCCGCCCCCGCCGTCAGCAACGCGCTCTTCTCTGCTGACAGCGCTAACGACAGCGCCTCGGTCGCCTCGCCGCCGCCCGGCTTGGGGATCGGCACTACCTTGAACAGGTGCAGCTGGTGCTCGTGCTTGGTTTTGGCGTTGCACGTGTCGCATAGGTTGAACACGGGGCAGATCGAACAATTCCACCGGTTGCCGCTCGTGAGCGCCACCTTGCAGCCCGTGCAGCTGAACGTGAAACCCGTCGTGCCCTGGTTGAACAAGTGGTAGAGCACCATCATGGACGAATGCTTGGCGCGCCGGATCTGGTCGAACTGGCAGTGGTTGTTTTGGCAGTACATCAAGAAGGCCTCGCGCGTGTCGAAGATCTCGCACGGCATGATGACGTCGTCGAGGTCGTCGTCCGAGACATCGCGTGCCTTCGTCGTCGCCGGGTTCGCTTTCGTCTTCTTCTTCAGAGTCCCACTTGCGCCATCTGATGCCTTCACTAATGCAGTTCCAGCAACTGCAGCAGAGGCATGCGATTGCTTGCCTGTTGTAGACGTAGAAACAACTGCAGCACTCTTCTCACTTGCGACAATAGCACTACTCGTTTCATCTTCGATCTTCATTTTGACGTCCTCCGACCCAACAGCAGTAGCGCCCTTCTCTTCCTCAGCACCAGCAGTACCACCAATCGTCTGCGCGCCGTCAACACCAGCAGCTCCACCTTCTGGCTCGGCCTTGACGCCCGCCTTGTCCTCCATGTGCGGGTCCACAAAGTTTAAGGCCGCGGCAAACTTGACCTCCTGCAGGTCCAGATCCGCCAGCTCCGGCGCCGCCGCCTTCTCGCTCAGAGACAGGATGCGCGCGCTAAGCTCCTCGGCACGCTTCGCGCCATTCGACGCGATTTCCACGCGGTGCTGCAGCTGCGTCTTGCTCGTCTCGTAGCAGGGCGGGCAGTAGAAGTGGTGGTAGTGGCGAGGTGGCGCGTTCCGGGCGCCCGTGGACGATGTCCTTGTCTTCTTCACGGCCTCCAGGAGCTCCGTGACCGCAGCCGACGGCGGAACTGTCCTCAGCTCCCAGTAGCTCACTTTGACGATTGGAGTCGCGCACTTGTGGCACTTCGGGTGCAGGTCCACGACGAAAAAGTCATCCTTCTGCGGCTCCAGGATCCCCTTGAGCTTCTGCATCAGCGGATCGCTGTTTACGACGTTCTTCGAACTCCCAATTGGACGGCCGAGCTGTCCGCCCTTCTTGGACCGAGTATTGGTCGTGCTGCTGCGGGTAGATGATGCGGGTGCGTCGACGTTCGTCATCTTGCTGCGTTTCTTCTTGCTCTTGGAGTGAACGCCGCCCTTCGAAGACGATTTCCCAGAAGATGAAGGTGTGGTGGCAGCGGCAGTCGGTTCGTCCACCGCGTTGGCGTCTTCATTGGCCAGACCCTCTTCGCTTGGAGACGGCGATCGTGACAACGGGGTGTTCGAGTCTTCAATCTCCCCGCCAGCAGTAGCACTATTTGCTTCGATGGCGTCATCATCAATGGCTGTGGAGCTCCCTGGTGTCCCTGCTGTCTTGTCTATCCGAGTGCCAGTGGTTTTCTCCTCGAGCTGCTTGATCAGATCCTCCGCAAGACGCGGCCAGTAATCGCCTTCAAAGTACGGCAGCTCGTGTGCTCCCTTCTTCTTCATGTAATACTCCGCGTACAGATTAGAAACGTTGTACACGAGGCCGTCTTTCTTGGCTTGTTGGAGAAGCTTCTGATACCACTGACGTAGTCTTGCTGACTTGGGGATCTTCTGGTTCTCGGGCTTGCAGAAGAAGATGTAATCGTCGCCCTTCAGCGGTGGACACGACCAGATGTGAGCAGTGTGGAAGCCGCGGTTCTTGCAATCTTCCAAAAAGCCCAGCATTACCTGCTGATGCATCAAAGTTCGCAGCTTCTTCGGCTGGAAGTAGTTGACCGAGTCCAGGTACGACACGTAGACGCGGCCGGCATTGGGATCAAGCGAGTCGGGGCCGTACTCTTGAACGTACAACGTGAAGATGAGCACATCAACGCCGTCAAGTTCTTGGAAGACGCAAATGCACCGCGAACGATACGTGAGATGAAGAGGTTGGTCAGAAGAACCAGATGCTGAAGCCCCAACGTTCTGGCGCTTCTTCGTGCTCTCCGTCCGTTGCCGCTTCAGTGACTTTGTCTTTTCAGCTCCTCCAGTCGATCCGTTCGCACTTTTGCTGTCAGACTTCTTCGGTTTAGCGTACTTCGCAGACAGCAGTTTACCCATCTTCGGTTTGATCTGAACTTGCTTGTCGATGCTCAAAACCTCTCGAATTGTGACACCAAACTGGGTTTCCGATGCTGGCTCGTCAACCCCGCGAGAAAATCCGATGCTGTCCGAGTTTCCCAGGTTGCCCATGCGCTCCGCTTCATCTTTTCCTGCTTGCTCGATCGACTCCATCACTCGCTTCTCAATCAATCTTGCCATGCGTGTGATCGGTAGCCGTCTCGCTTTCAAGCCATTCTCCGTAGATGGCTTCACACCAGCCACACGCTGCTTCTTCACGCAGATCGGACACACGAACGGCTCCTGCTCGCCAGAGATAGCGTGATTCCGCTCATTGAAGAGCGCGCAGATCTGGTGGTACCACAGCTTGCAAGAGTCACATTCGACCCACGGCTCTTCAGCGACTTCACTGTTTTTGCGCTTCAGCAACGAAGACTTTTTCAGCACACCGTCAAACGGCACTATTGCCGCACCAGCTGGAGCACCTGCACCAGCGCCTCCTTCCGCAGGCGCGGCAGCAGTCAGTTGGGGAAGCGTCGCCATATCAATCGGTCCATCCTTCATCTGCTTGTAGCAGCTTGAACACCAATGGTGCTCTCCGCGTGGATCACTGTAGTAGTGAGTGTGACGACGGATACGCCCAGCACACGGTCCACTGCAAAACAACATGCACGGAGCGAACTTGAACGAATCGCCTCCGCAGAGCTGGCACATTTCTTCCCGTCGTTGCTCACAGCGCTTGAATAGCTGTTTCTCCAGTTGGTTCTTTAGTGCAGCGAGTGACTTGTCGAACGATGCCAGCAACTGTTTCGCAGCAATATTGAACTTGTTCGTACTGCTGTTGTATGCGATGCAGTTCTCGAATACCAGTCGCACATCGCCCGCGAAAGCCTCGACACTGTTGTAGTGCTCATTCTCCAGTCGTTTCTTGATCGTTCCCAAGTCCATTGGACACTTGATGATTTCGAAGTAGTCGGGGATGTTCCACTGCACTGGATCAACTGGATTGTTGAATGTCCATCCATACTCGCTTTCCATAAGCTTGTTGATGAGCGGCAGCAGTCGATTCTTCAGCTCGGTCAGCGTGATGTGACCACAGAAGTTGAACCGAAGAGATCGAATGTGCTCGTCCAGCTGCGCTTCCGTCATCGAGTCCAGATACGAAATGTCTTGGTGCGAGACATGCTGGTCAGTCCGGAGATTTGCTTGGATACCGCGAACGACCAGTTTATTCGAGCCTGCTGCTGGATCCAATGGCGCAATTGTACCAGCTTTTGCACTCGCTGATGCTCCAGGCTGGACAACTCCATTCGTCGCAGCCAGGGCTTTCGCTTGCGCGCGCTCCTTCATAACTTTCGCTTGTTCTTTCCGTCGCAGTTTCTTCTCCTTCTCGGTTTGATACTTCGCAGGTTTCTTCTTCGAATCCAGCAGAGTGGACGCCGATGAATCCTTCGCTTCTGCCTTAACTCCAGTTGCTGTCGCACCACTTGCTGACATCCCGTTGGTCTGTAATGCACTCCCAGACAGGTTTGCACCAGAAAGTGCTGTGTTACTTAACATCGAAGATGATCCATTCATCCCGGATGCGCTTATCTTGCTCTCGCCTTTCACACCGCCAGCTTGGGAGTCAACATTGAGTCCAGACCAAACGCCTCCACCTTGAAGAGTTCCGGAATTGTGCTGCTGAAGCGCCGACATCCCTCCTTGCGCAACGTTTCCGGGGCTCTGCATATTCGCGCCAGCGCCGATCCCATTGAGGGCGCTGTTCGAGGAGACGGTCGTGTTCATAATCTTAATCAACCCACGGACGCCTTCGGGACATTGACCCGCAGCCATTTGCAGTTGTGCAGGGTTGCCGCGGCACGAGTCAACAATCTTAATCGCCTTCCTCACTGGTCCGCACACTTCACAGATCATCTTGTTGCACTGCTTGAAATGCGATAGCACGTATCGCGAAGAAATGCAGTGGTCGGTCCGGCACTGGCGCTGGTGGCACTCGCAAATGTGCTTCCACAACACCTTCATTCCAGCGCAGTACGGCAGTATGCACTGAGGAGTAGCACAGGTGCTTGCGTGTCGCAGCATGCACAAACGTTCTTGCTGTCTTCGGAGCACTAGCTGCTGCTCGGTCTCGTTCATCGGCGGTCGAATGGCACTGCAGACATCGCACTGGAGATTCCGACATTTTCGGAAATGCGACAGCAGCTGACGAGTAGATTTGCAGCCGATCGTCGTGCACTGCGCATTTGCGCAACGCGACACGTGAGCGAGCAACGCTTTCGTGCGATTGCAGTACTCCGTGCTGCAATCTCCAGCTGTGCAAGTTCGAGCGTGCTTCAGTTGGATCAGACGACGCTTCAGCTCCTCTCGCTTCTGAGCGATGGATGCCTCGCTCATCTGCGTCATACCAGCAGCTGCTCCGCCAGTAGGAGTGACTGCACCAGGCATAACACCGACAGGGGAAGCGCCTCGTTGTAGTTGTGCGCCAGCCACCGCAGGATTCATCCCCATGCTTGCCGCGTTCTGCTGCTGCTGCTGTTGCTGAAGCTGCTGGAGCTGTTGCATTCGACGCAATGCCTGCATTTGCTGGAGCTGCTGAATTTGCTGAAGTTGCGGACCCGTCAGGTTCATGCCATGGTAGAGATTGGAGCCGTTGGCGCCAGGTACTCCAACCATTGTCGGATTCGTTTGCAGACCAAATCCTCCCGATGCGGCGACCGACGAAGTTGCCAAGCCAGCGCTGATTTCAGGAGGCATACTGAGAGCAACTGAATTGAACTGCGACGTTGGAGTACTGGTCGCAAGATTGGAAGCTCCAGTAGAAGGTGCCATACCAGCAAAGTTGTTTCCGCCAGCCATCGACACTGGAATCGAAGACGCCCCTTGCATCTCAGACTCTGGCATCGCAATCGGCTCGTCACTGATCCCATTCGCCATCTCATCCGCCTCTCTTTCTAATTCATCAAGAATCGAACTCCCTGCGCTTTGGCCAGCCGCGGCGCTTGCTGCAGGTGCAGCTGATGTGGTCACCCCCGACGGCATTGATAACGCCGCTTGACTGTTGACCGGCATCTGGGAGACAGACATTGGCATTTGCAACGGTTGGCTTGCAACTGCTTGCTGCGGCATTTGCACTGGAGACGCCGAAAATGGAATCCCTTGGAAGCTATTCCTTTGCAGAGCTGCCATTTGCTGCTGTTGACGATGGAGGAGCTGCATTTGCTGTTGCTGCTGGAGCTGCTGAGCCTGATTTTGAGCTTGAGCCTGCTGCTGCTGCTGCTGCTGAAGACCATCACCTTGCGCTGCAGACGGGCTTGGCTGTTGTTGCTGCTGCTGCTGCTGCATCTGACGCCGTCTTGAATTATCGAGCGCCTGCTGCAGCCTCGCTTTCAGCGTCTGCACGTTGCTGTACTCGTCCCTCGATGACGCACTCATATAAAGCGTGTGCTCCAGTCGCCGGGCGATTTCTCGAGGATTGTAATTCACCGATGCTGGTCGATTCGCGCTCTTCATGATCAGCGTCAATCTGTTTCCATTTCATATTCGCCATAATAATTAATTTCAACTCGCCATAGCAATCAAGATGGGCAATAAATAATCAACGTTCAGCTCGCTCACTTACATGATCCGAGCAATCTGCTGCCTCGCACTTCGATCGGCATCCTTATCTCTCCAGTCGCCGCCTGCACCTCCGGGTACCACGCTACTTGCAGCACCATCATTCGCACTAGCGCCTGTGTTCGTGTCTGCACTGTTGCTGTTGCCGGTGAGATTGACTGCGTCGGTTTGGTGAACAGTTGAAGCCGGACCTGCTGCCATATTCGCGCCAGCTGAGTTCGTGTTCATTGTCTGCTTCACGGCACAATGCAAATACGCTCGTCAGATGCAATTCCAGACACACCCGCATGCAAAGCAAAGCCTGCCACTAAGAAGGCGAGAAACATATACGTACCGTTGTTGAAGTTGTCGTTGGTGTCAGTGAAGCCGTACTTGATGCATACTGGGGAACTGGGGGCATCGATTGAGGGGGAACTGACATGAGCTCGAGTCCACACCACTACCGGATTTCCCACGATAAGCTGATCGCAGTCGCGCACACGAGGCTCGCCGTTCTCGGGTCTCAACAATCACGCACGAGTCCCGCTGCACGTCAATTGGCACGATTGATGCAATCAGAGCCAGAAGATTTCCCTGGTGCAACCACTTCTTAACCTGGCAACAGCAAGATCTGCAGCAATAAATGCACAACAACCAAAAGCGCACATATCAATAATGCTGTTCGCACAATCTCTCATCGCGATTGAAGTGGTGCAACAGCCGGCGAGCGCACAGAATGAAGAGCCACGGATATGCAGATACAATGAAGCACGATTCAAACATGCACACACTCTTTAAATGCCGCAAAGCGCAATACAACTTGTGTGCACACACAAACGCACCGCGCAAAGACACATGACACCCAACGCTTGCGCGCGCACACAACAGTAACAATACGCACGCAAAGCCGCACACATTGATATGCATATCCACCCACTTCCACGCCACACCAGAGACCATGAGCCAGCACCCACACACACACCCACCCACCCACACACACCTTGCACACTTTGCTTCCTCGCTTGTCATTTTTCATATATATATATTCCTTACCTTGAAAAATACCGCGCCGCTGCAAGAAATAAAACGCCTTCTTTCCCCCCCCCTTTTTCTCTCGGAAAGAGAATGCGGGTTGGCGGGTATCGGGCGGCAGTGGGCGTCGCGACGAGCACCTGCGTCTGCGGTCGGTCGTGCGTCGCCTGCTCGCTGCCTCGCGTGAGATAGAGAGAGACCGCGCGCGGTGGCGTCCTGTCGCCGCTCCTGCTGCTGTCCGCGCTCGCCTGCCTTCTCCGTCCGTCCGTCCGTCCTTCGCGCGCGGGCCGAAAGAAGGGGAAGAAACCGAGAATCGCGGGAAGAGTGATGGTCGCACGTGGGGCGATGCGGGCGGGCGTGAAAGTGTGAGCCCTTTTTCTCATTTTCAAAAAGAGGACAAACGACGAAAAACATCCTTCTTCACCCCCTCTAACACCCGCTGACATCCACGTTAACACCTTTTGACACCCCCTAGCACCCGTAAAAACGTACTGTGTGTGCTCTATAAAGTACGATATAGCACCAATAAGAACGTGACACAACCTCGCCTGCCATTTTTGTATTACTTCAACACTTGTTCCGTGACGGCAACATACGCGAGCGACGGTCAAGGAGCTGACACGGCTCGCCGCGTCTGCTCTTGCACATGCACAGCCATTCGCATAGCGACGCGTTGTTCCGGTGATCGCACGCAGAAACAGCAGCAATCCTCCTTATCCCGGCGAACGCGACGGAAACGGCGCAACACGACACAATCCACCGCGTGCAGCTCATCCTCCAGACATCGTGAGCTCCACTTTGGTACCCGGGCTCTCTGCGTTGAATGTTGCGACAGTACCCCTTGTTTTTTAATTGCGTGTGCTTGTATTAGTGTCTGTGAAGTGCTTCAACCCAAACTTACGTTATTATTTCAAGACTTACCAACAACGTCAGCAGCGGCTTCACTAACTCGAGTGCTATCTATATTGCTGCAGGTGGGAAGGAGATCAAGCAGCGCAGGATCACGCCAGCCATGCAGAGTGAGATGGCGCAGAAGATCCACACTGCGACCGTCGTGCCCAACTGAAACTTCTTGGCCGTGAACACGACCGTGAAGGGACCCAGCGAAGCCGCCGAGGCGACTGACGCCCACGACACGCATCGAGGTCGGGCACAACTCGGGTTTATACAGACAGTCCCAGCTGCCAGCAGTGCCGCCGCTGACCACCACGAGGAACTCGATGAGCGTGTATCGGCGGCTGCTGCGACCCACGAGCTCCGTGGCCGCGAGGCCAATCATCTGGGCTACGAGTATGCCGTAGGTTCTCGGTGGCGCCGTTGAGCGCGTTCTGCAGAAAACCCTCGTTCATGACCATGGAACGAACGCGCGTGTAACAGCCTGATTTCGAGATCGTCCGACCTGCGTGGGGCACATTTCGTAGATTACATGCATCGCTGCTGGACTGGTCGCTTTCGAAACCATGCTCGTGATGTTTACGATGCTGGAGCTGCCCCCGGACCGATCCGAAAATGTTGAAATTGGTGCGATGAGGTACAGCGGATCTCAGATAACGTTTCAGCACAGTGCCTCATCACAATGATGTTTGTCGGCAACCTTTTAAAGCAATTTTCGAATCAATTTATGGACACTTGACGATCCGACCCGCTCGAACGACGACCGAGCGCTTCGAGCTTTGAGCTCAACGAATTCGAAATTCTCTTCACATATCACATCGGTTCATTCATCCACGCTTGTGTACTTTGAGAAGTTCTATAACGAGGCCTTTGAGCTTTATCGATAACGTTGTCACGTCCATCGACTTGAGGGGAATGAGTGGACAGGAAACACTCAGGCGGACATTTCCCAACGTATCGAATTTATATTAGCTACGATTCGTACTTTACCGAATCAATTTGGCGCCAAAACACGTTTCAATTGGATCATCATCAATCAGTCCATCAGTTCATTCGTTGAGCGTTATCACCCACCAGGTCAACGAGCCGCACTTCAGCGTGCCCCGCTCAAAAGGCCACCACGCCCCTTTCTATTGTATAGCATGCCTGCATCAACGGGCCCTCGCCAGCGGCTCTCGCGCCGCGCCAAGCTCCAGGGTGTCGACTACGCGGTGCTCTCGTCGGGCCAGCAGATCCCCGAGTACTCGAGCGAGGACGACTCGTCTGAGGACGACGAGTCCTACAGCAGCAGCAAGAAGACGTTCAAGCGAACCACGCACAGTGACGACTTTGCAAACAGCACTGTTGGCACGAGCAACGGTGCAGCGAAGCGCAAGCGCAAGGCGAGCGTGCCGGACGACTGCTTCATCTGCCAAAAGGAGTCCAAGAGCGCCTTCATGCAGTGCGAGATCTGCTCACGATGGTGTGTTTGCTTGGTCTACAGGCTGAGATCTGGCTTGTACTATATGGTCAGCAAGCTAAGTACCTTGTATTGGCGTTCTGTGACTGGACAGGTACCATTATCGCTGCTGGAAGCCGTTCGAGTCCGCGTCCGTGCTCGGCAACACAAGCTGCCATGAGGTACGCCCAACACTTGTGTACGCTATTAGTTGGTATTAACAATAATTTAATCTCGCTCATCACTGTATCACAACTGCCAGTGTGTCGAAGGACACAAGGCCAGTGAACGCCTCAATGTCAACAAGCCACCGCCAGTCAAGCAGAAAGTCGAGTCGGTCCAGGATTTCGTGACCTTATTGAAGAAGGCCAAGAAGATTTTGGTCGTGGCGGGCGCCGGCATGAGCGTCTCGTGTGGGATCCCAGACTTCCGCTCGAAGGACGGCATCTACGCCATGATCGAGCACATGGACACGCACTTCCCGGAGCCCGAGTGCCTGTTCCAGATCGAGTACTTTCGCCAGGACCCGTCGCCGTTTTTCCAGCTTGTGCGCAATGTGTTTGCCCACTCGCCCGCACCGTCCAAGACCCACCGGTTTCTAAAGATGCTTCAGGACAAGAAGAAGCTCTTGCGACTGTACTCGCAGAACATTGATGGCCTGGAAGAGGCCGCGGGCGTGACCAAGTACATCCCGTGCCACGGGAGCTTTGCCTGGTCGAGCTGCATGCGCTGCAAGTACCGCGTGGCGACCAGTACGCTCATGGCGGTAATCCAGGCAGGCGTGATCCCAACGTGCTCCAAGGACAACTGCCGTGGCGTGCTCAAGCCCGAGATCACGTTTTTTGGCGAGCTTCTGAGCGACCACGTGAGCACAAGCATCACGAAAGACCGGCTCCAGGCCGACCTGCTACTGGTCATTGGTACGTCCTTGAAAGTGTCGCCAGTGGCAGAGATCCCGGGCTTCCTGCCCAGTCATATCCCGCAGGTGGTGATCAACAAGACGGCACTGAAGAAGAAGAAGCTCAAGAGCAACAACAAGAAACAAGGCGCTTCTGGGAACAACGATACTGCGAATAGTGAGAACGAGTTTGACCTGACGCTGCTGGGCGACTGCGATGACATTGTTCAGTACGTTTGTGACCTCGCGAACTGGGACCTGAGTGGCAAAGCAGCAAAGGAGAGCGAGAAGGAGGTCGTGACGATTGACTCTTCTTTTGAGGAATCTGAAGACGAAGACGACGATTTCGAGCCGCACGTCTACAAGAAGCAGACTCACAAGCGACACAAGAACAGCCTCAAGCCACCAGTGAAGAACAGTAAGAAGAGCCAAGTGATTGAGCACGCGGACAAGCGCAACGTGCTCTGCTTTGGTGAGTGCCACTGCGCGAACAAGCTCGACGACCGCCACAATGACGACAGCGACCAAGTGACCGATGGCTTTGTCTGGTGAGCTGTGAATTTGGTTGCGAGATGGCGATTTTTTTAGATGTATAAGGTCGCTAATCTGCCTGTGATGTGATTTTGTGCTGTAGCGACGGCTGTGGCGAGTACTACGACGGCCGGACGAGCTTCCAGGCGCACTACAGCTGCGAGTACGTCTCTCTCTAGTGCTTGATATTATATATGAGGGGCTAAGTGACTGACTCATGTGCTCATTAATAATAATGCTGTGTTTGTAGCGAGTGCT
This sequence comes from Globisporangium okanoganense, assembly GCA_023334035.1. Taxonomy (NCBI): domain Eukaryota; phylum Oomycota; class Peronosporomycetes; order Pythiales; family Pythiaceae; genus Globisporangium; species Globisporangium okanoganense. The sequence goes on from JAASFY010000363.1 coordinate 24,124, forward strand.
TTGATTTTGACCTGTGCGGCGCCTGCTACCCGAAGAAGAAGCATAACGGGCACGCGTTCTCAAAGCTTTCGTAGTTGCACACAGACAGAGGCAAAGCACGATCCGTTAATAAAATACACGCATATATAGGAACAACGTTTATCGTAAGACAGCCTGTAGTAGTTGCAATGCTTGTCTCTTTTTTAAAGAGCGTTTCATATTATACGGAGGTCACATTTTCCCACGAGTTGGGCTCGTACAGGCCGATCATGACGCCGTCTGGCGAGCGCACCGCCGCCACCTATCACAATACACACAATCATACAACTCTTTAGTATTAGATATACATATTCCATGCATATAGGCCACCATGCAGCCAGTGGAGAAGCGCACCTTGCCGTGCGCCGGGTACTTGATGGGGCCGTCCATGATCGCGCCCATCATGAGCAGCCGCGGGATCGTGTCGCTCAGGTCCTGGATGTCGAAATTCAGAAACGGCGAGTAGCCCGTGCTGCATGCCGCTTCACTGCGAGATACAACACACAACAACAGCATCAGCGTCGGCATCTTAGACACAGTCTCTTGAGCCAATATGCAATGCAACCAAGCACTATAAAGAGAGCAAGAGAGACGCACTTTTGCGCGAGCTTGATGCAGAGCGGCACGCCCGCCTGGATGTCGAACTCGGCGAACGAGTCGGACGCGCGCAGTAGCTTGAGCCCGAGGCCTTCCTGGAAGAACTGCGTCGAGCGCGAGAGGTCGCGGCTGAGGATCAGCACCTGGCGCAGCCGCATGTCTTCTTGCGTGTTTGGTGCCTGTCAAAATGAAGCACTGTACTGTACAGTTTGAAACTGTATTAGTGGACGGCTGTACAGCATTTCGCATAACAATCGGATATCAGATTTGTGTGATGTGCTGTACCGTACTGGATTGTGATTTTGCGAATTATGATTGGCTGAAAATACCATCAATTTTTGCAAATCCTGTCGTGACTGGATTCCTTCGGCGTCAATAGCCTCTTCATTACCGGTTTCCTTACAAATCCCGATACTAAAATACCTCTTTATCTATCTAGCGAATTGAGCCATCCTAAACGACACACACTCTTGAAGTGGGTGC
>JAASFY010000364.1:0-25134 GCA_023334035.1 Globisporangium okanoganense
CAGGAGGCTTGGGACGCGGTGACGAAATCCACAGTCGCAAACTGCTGGCACCACACCGGCATATTGGCCGAGGACATCTTCGAGCTCGTCGCCGACATGGACAAATTGCGCATCGGTCCACATACAATTCGTCAGCTCGTCGTTTAGCTACCTTTATAATTTTATACCTGTGCGTTTGTATTTCTTGCCAGAATTAATGCTTTTTGGACTCAAATTTGCTGTTTACTAATGATAATGGTGCCTGTATTAAAATTATCAACTCACAAGAAAGCCACAACACGACACTTTATAATCGTAAAACAATCAGTCGCAACGTAGAATTAACGCGGGTACACATATCTCCTCTCTGAGGCTCTCGTAACCAGCTACCACGTCAAATAATGGCTACTTGCTCTTGAGAAATGACTCGCGCACGCCCTTGAGCAGCGGCGACTCGCGCTTGAAATTCGCCGCCATCTCCCCCGCTTTGAAACCGAGTACCACTTGTGGACCCTTCAGCTGCGGTCTTGGTCTCTTGCGTGACACGCTACTGCTGCGATCCTCGTTCGCGAGAAGGTCCAACGAGTACTTGGCCATGTACTTGGGCAGCCCCAGGGCCACGTTGCGGTCGGCGAGCGCATTCGAGTTGGCCACCGCGCGATCGAAGAGTGACTTGGGTTGCTTCACGACAGCCGAGGAGCTGCTTGGTGGCGATGGCGATGCTGGGACACGGGCCGCGGACGCTGCGGCCTCGGTGCAGATGGATGTGACAAGTGCGTTGAAGTCCATGGTTGGCTCATTGACTGGCTGTTTGGTCTTCTGGGGTCTCGACGGTGCAAATTAACGACTGCACATCTCGCCAATGGCCAGGCGACGTTCTCTCTTCATTTACTGAGCCTCACTATGGACTTATTTACCAGATCCCACAACAGGCGAGTGTGTGATTAAGAGCTAACTGGAGTTTTAAAGGTACTTGGCCTCATGGGAGTGGATCTTTGTAGCTGAGACTGTCATGAAAGAGTCTTTGGACAAAGTCGTCCCACGCCAGATCTGGTGGCCCACTGTGGGACGCCAGACGCAGTTCAAAAAAGGGCATCCTCGGTCCGTCCTCATACTGTATTACAATATTCAGTACGAACAATGGAAGAGGGCAAGCGTCCCACCACACAATATGTACATATGAACACGTGAGTATGGCACGCCTGATATGTTTACGGCATGCCTGATTTTTATAAGGTAAAAGAGAGCATGAAGGATTGAAGGTGTCTTATTTTGAATAACAGCACAAATACTATATTATTGCGATCACCAACCTATTTGTCCGCCGACGGACGACCATAAAAAAGGAGCGATGAGAGCAAACAGGGGCAAATTCACCATACACAGCTCAAACAACTTGCACGAGTGCCTCTCACTCGTACTGCCGCGCTGAATTGTAACCGCTAGCTAGCGACTACATAGTGTATAATTATATATGTATGCCGTAGTGCATGTGAGATATATCGTCAACCTGTTATTTGTGTCTGGTTCACTCCAATTGCGCGCACACTTTTTCATCCAGCATGCTGTGTGGCTTTCCTTGCTAAAAATGCCACGCTCAAATGTGCACACATTCACCACTGGACATATATGCCTAACAATGTGTGCCACTTTCCAGCTGTATCTCTCTCGTTTTTATATATATATGTTTGCGCAGAATGCCCAGGGATAGTGGGCATTCTGGCAGTTTTATATATAAATCGGCCGATTAAGGGCGGAAGCAAAATGAAGTGATAAAAGAACAAATGCACCTAATAAAGGTCAGCATTATGTTTTATATATAAATAAGGGTTGAGATCTCTAAATAAGACCATTAATCGGCTGAATTACAATTGATTTGGACAAACGGGGTGGTTATCGCAATATCTCCACTAATTTATATGTAGTTTGTATGAGGTTACAGACAAGACCAAAGCCAACGGCCCATGATGCACAACACAATTAAAAAGAAAATAATGCTCACGAACACCATTTTACGAGGTGGACCTTATGGAGGTACTAATACCCATACAATGTTTCATATAAAAACGGAATAGTGAACCATAGTCGCCAAATGGCGATGTGCTGGTGGACCGTCAAGGGTCTGGGCGCACTGCTCTGGGTTCTTCTGTATACAGTGCATATCGTGCCTTAGTCATGCGTTCACCTGTACAGTAGAAGGCAAACATCCCACCATCGATTGCACGAGCCTCTTGCGGAGACCGTGGGTTGGACAGTACAACTGTAATAGACCACGAGCTCGCTCAAAAAAAGTACACTGTACTTAAACGGCATTCCTGCAGAATGAAATATCGCAGCGAGATTTTTTCGAATCGGTGGGATGGATGACTGCTTGCACAACAACCAAGCTGAGCATTCCACAAAATAAGAACACAATTGTGCACAACATAAGAACACAATTGTGCTCTGACTGGCTTCTTCGAGTTATCGTGACGATTTGTCCAGCACTTCTTTGCTAAAGTATCGTCCTTTTGGGACAGGGTGCCATGAACTGGTAAGGCGGATGTACTATACTGTACAGTACAGATAGATACGGACGGATCCGATCACCCACCGTCCACTTCCAAGGTCCAATAGCAAATTGAGCGGACCGAATCAATGTCTCAGGACATTACACTTCGCCCACTTTAAAAAAATTGCTTATAAATCACAAACGACATCTCTATATTTATACAAAAATGCAGTGGTATATTGGGCATGGGCGATATTTGTGTCTGGGCAATCGGATCCGTCCGTATCTGTACTTATTTTCTCCCCCAGTACTTATTGTTTTCCTTCAACATGTCCCGTTTGCGTTTGATAAAGTGTACCCATGTCTCGTTGCTGGACGCATACTCGGGGTGCTGCATCTTTGTCTGCTTCAGAACAATGAAGCAACAACATAAATGCTGGTTTATGTACAATACAAATGCCGGTTCACTGAACCACAACACAAAACGTATTACTGAACGGCCAAGTCCATCCCGACAGTAGAAGTACCTAACAATCCCACGATCCACCCATGCTGAATACACAATAGAGATGATAAAATGAGGAATCATTTACAACAAGTACAGCATAGCGCGTGGCGAAAGGCACATCTGATATATATATTAGATTAAGAAGAACTTATAGCATTGCAGATCTGATTCGGTACATCTTCTATTTTAATCCACAATTAATACTATTATTTGTATGAGGCTATGGCTTTTTACCGGGCGCTATGCTGTACAGTACTAACTCAAACGACCAACTAGTTCTCATCCCATTGCTTCTACCTACAGAAGATAGTGAGGCCTTTCACGCTCTTCTTAATGCACTTAGCCAGGCATCACCAGTGGCTGCGCTTACCCGGCTCGTCTCGAAGCGGCGCGTCTGGTATTTGTGGCAACGTCGGTGATGTCTGTGGTGTTGTGCTGGATCACTTGTCCGACAGAGTGTGCAGAGACGCGCCTCACGGGCTTCCTTTTTGAGGAGCTGAACAATAGCGACGCCTGGATGGACGACCAGATCCGCGACTTAGCCGCGTGGGGTTCGAACCGCGTCTTCCTGCGGATGCTGGTTCAATAGATACATACATAGACTGGCGTTAGAAATATACAACTTAAGCTTATATGTAAGCGCCATGGTGAGATACAACGTACCTTGTTCTGGAATAGCTGGCGCTCGGCTGCGAGCACGGACGCGCTCGTCCGGTGGTCGATCTCAATGCTCGCGTACGACAGGAGCGTCTCTGGGGCAGCTGTCATCTCGCTCTGCACCATGGCACTGTAGGCGCTGTGGATGAGGGACGAGTTGGTCGACCACACCGAGAGGAAGATCGGGAATGACGCCATCCCCATCCACTTCATTAGCGCTTTGTCCTCGTCCGCATGGCCACTAACAGCCGCCCTTGCTTGTGTGGATGCTGGTGTCTTGTGGTTGGCTGGATGACGGGGATTTGTCTCCGGTGTGGTGGCGTTGCCAGAGGTCGGACCATAATCATTGAAGCGGGGCAGGTGGACTCTGGTTGGACGCGCGGTCCGCAAAGTGTGGCCCTGTACGGCTTTTTCACCATCAGCCCATACTGTAAACAACACAATTCCAACAACAAGTCTCTTCACTGGGCCGGGCTGGGTCGCCACGAAAGAGAGGAGATTGAATACAGACACAATGCTAAATGTAGCTCTATGCAAAAGTTGGATATGGCCATGACTTCAACAAAGCAAGCAAAATTAGGATCTGGCCACGACTCGCCTTCAACAAAACAAGATGTGATACTGCATGAGCGCAGCCTCGGGTCGTCGCTGCCCTAGTTCAAGCGGAAACTGAGGCTGTAAGCGAAGCCCCCGGTGGCTCCCGTTGTCAGTAGGCTGCTGAGGTTTTGTGAGGAAGAGCTGCGGCAAGCGGATCGGCGCTTGGGCTGATTGCGAAAGCGAGGCTCGGAGGCTCGAGATGGACGGGAGCTTGAGGAAAGAGTGGAGCTCGTGCTGCTGGTGATGGTGGCTGTCGAGCGAGAGCTCCAGGTGACGACGGACGGGGAGCGACTTGAGGCGCGGCAGGTGGACGCACAGGCTGGACAGCACATCCACATTGGTTCGGGGTTCCGGCTCGGGGGACGAAAACAGGCTCGTGGTGCCTGATAAAGCTGACAAGGAGCTCTTGGGCGAATAAGCCTGAGCTAGGGGCTTGGGAGCTCGTCGTCCCTCGCGACGAGCCTGGGCTTTGAGCATCCGATACGGCCAGCGGTACTTGAGCCTCTGACAGATCCGCTTGAGCGTGATGGGGGCGACCCCGAGCGCGCGTGCAGCCTAAGTCATTATATATATATGCATTCAATTAAATCAGTGAGGAATTATTCAGCCGCCGAATTATTTATTGCAGCTTAAACGTACCTCGTCTTGGCGCAGGAAGGAGTACTCCAAGAGCGTTTTCATGGGGAAATCAAACACGCGGCGGCTCTTCTTGGCGCAGTCGCTCTCTGCGTCACTCGACGGTGATGAGAATGACGGTGCGTACGTCATTATAGAGCTAGTAGATGGTTGGTGGTGGTTGATGTTGTAGCAATGGATCGAATTCGCAAGTGAGCGATTGAAATGGTGGTGGGCTTGATGGAAAAATGGAGAGGCAACTGGGAATATATGAGAACGCGCCATTGTTTTTTTTTATTATATTAGCTGTAGCGTAGCTAGGCGCAACATTTCCTTTCGGCTTAAGGGGTGTCCTACCAAGCGTCCACCTGGTCTTTACGCAGACATCGGACAGCAGCTTCCGAAAGGAAACGAGTTGAAGAGGCACTCGTGGTGGTCTTTGAACCAGCCAACTTCTACCTACATATGCAATCTCAGTCGCCCACCTGTCGGAATATAACGGAAACCAAGACCAGCAACGCCTCTACGGTCAAGTGGCTGCTAAAAGACGAGTAGAGGTGGGCTGTTGTTGCTGTGTTATCAGACACACTTCAATTTGTCCATCCTTTATCCTGAGATAGCTACATTTGATCGAAATGTGCAGAAACTAGTCAGTATTCGGACATAAACATTCTCGGGAATGTTTATGTCCGAATACTGACTAGTTTCTGCATTATCGGGATAAGCAACTTCGGCCAAAAACAGCAAACTGCAAATCCTTTTTCAATTTTAGCCGCGAGCCTCCAGAAATAGCCGTCAACCTCCGTCTTATCGCTTGTATTTTTAGCCGAATCTATGCTAAAAATGGGTCCAAAGACCAGCATCTCACCGCCATTCCCTTCATCCCGCTAGCCGATCACAACAACAAGAGCAAACCTTTAATTCTCATTCACGCCCAGCCAAGTACGAGTCTGAAGACCAGCGCCAAGCGATCAAGGTACGGCAATCGCTCGATCTTCATTGTGTGTATATAATCATCCTAAATCCTATAGTCTTCTCTGTGACCCCAACCCAGGACAGCCACCAAGCCAGAGAGACAGAGCAAAAACCATGAGCCTCACACGCCGCAATGTCGCTGCGGTGGGCGACGTCAAGCCGCCCGCGTCCAGCATCTGGGAGGACGAGGCGAACGAGTATTGGAAGGAAATGGAGCCAGCCAAGCGCTACAAACGCATGTCCAAGTACGCGGCCTGCGTTCTGCTGGTGCTCGCGGCGGCGGGTGGGGGATTCTTCGTTATGCGCACGGTCTGGAACCAGCTGAGTGTAACGGGCCTGCGTGACCAAGTGCTGCCGGCTTTCAAGGCCGACGCGTCCGCATCCGCGGATACCGCTGATACTGCTGGTGTTACTGCGGACGCTGGTAAAAGTGAGGCCCCGTTGCCAGCCACGAAGGAAACCGTTGCGCCAGCACCAGCGGCCCCTGAGGCTGAGAACCCGGCGCTCATCAACAATCCTGCGGCCGTGGACTTGCTGCGTGCGCGTTGTCGCGTCCGCGGTGTGCAGACCAGATGGCACGAGGAGACCTGTCGCAAGCTCTGCATCAGGTACAGCACTGGTTCTATTAGACTCTTTCTCCTAGCTTTGTATTTAACTTTCTAGTTTGGTTATATCGACAGAGACCCGCAGAATGCGGCGTGCATGAACGGCTGCTCGTACGGCTCGATCACCGTGACGAAGCTCACGTGCGACGAGATGGCCGTGGCGGCCATCCCCACGGCGACCCAGTGCCCAGATGGCGTGAGCTGCACCATGGCCTGCAGGGCCTACGATAGTGAGCGGCCGTTCCCAGACCTGCGCAACTCGTGCGAGCGCGCCTGTGCGAATATTGTGCCGTCCTCATGCGCGCGCATCCTGCAGATCCACCACGACCTTTACCGAGGCACAATGCAGTAGAAGGGGCTACTTTCGACTATAACTTTGCTTTCATGATAAATTACGCAAATATTACACAAGTCTTGTGTTGCTTTGGCCCTGATGGTTTGTCAGAATTGTACACGAGCGCGGCCCTTCGCCTCCGCAGCGAACACACAAATCCGTACCTTTACGTCGTAGATTGGGTCGCAACTGGCGAGCCAAACTGGGCCAGTTTGCTACATCCTGGGCCTGTGGATAGGATAGGCGGCAGACAGGGACCTGTGGCTCGGACATATTTCCTTTCGAGTATTTGCTGTCTGAATGGTGGTGACGCTCTCTGACGCGATGTTGAAGTGGCTGCCGACAAAAAATATATTTGTCATCTCAGACCTGGGGTGTCATCAGCTGGTTGCCCCCTGCAAAAAGAAATCCCGACCAAGAACAACATTATTATGAGGGGCCGCGCAAGATTGAGACTGCGCTGTAGAGTCGGGTCGACTCGCCCCCAGGTTGAGGAGGCAACAGTAATCACAGCCAACTGTGGCCAAGCAGAGTGACGGTCTCGAATACACAACAAGTGAACGAACAATGCAAGCACATTCTCTCCGTCCAAAACTCCAAGCGAGAATGTCCGGCTTTCTCCGAACTCACTGATGAGCCGCCAGGCTGAAAATTTCAGGGTGCTTATTCGCTCCGATGTGCGCAAGTTGGCCTCGCTTGCTTGCTTGTTAATCTTGCACATGTAACGCTTCAAGACAACATCAGTAACAGCAAAAAAGCAACAAACACGGTAAGTCTGTGGAGTGCCAAACTCCGCCACGCGAAGGGTCACGTAGAAGAGATACAGACGAACAAGCTGGCGATTCAGATCGGAATTTCAAGCCGTCTGAGTTTATATCGATTATTTACCACAGCCCTCGCCATTTAATTGCACACCAGGGTAACCAGTTTCCAGTCTGAATGCTCAGATTCTTACGTAAAAATCTCGTTATATGGCGGTTTATTATGTGGGACCCACCATGCTCGCCATGGAGACAGAGGGAAAATATTCAGCATCTTAACTTCTCGCGCGCCACGTAGATAATTTTGGGGATGCTGGATATCCCATTTCCCATTTTGCGCCGTCCGCAACTGACCAACACGAGCACCCAAAAGCCGTCCGAAAACAAAGCACACCTTCCCAAGATGAATTTTTCCTCGATCATCAACTCGCTTCCAGCCGCGTCCGCCGGGCCAGCCGCATTCTCGACCCCGCTTCTGCCTCCGATGACCGCACTGTCCTTCCCACATCCGCACTCGCTCCCACTGCCGCCACTTTCCGTCGCGATCGCGAAAACCATGTCGGCGAGTCCGCTCTGCGCGCAGACCAAGAAGCGCAAAGGCTCATCCAGCGTGGCGCGCTCGATCCTCGTCCATCGGGCCGCGGACAAGGACCGCAAGAGCCGCGTGGTTTTCGACTTCACGGAGGAGCAGATGTCCAAGTACTACCACCTGCCGCAGCGCGTCGCAGCGAAACGCCTGGGCGTGGCGGTCATCACCATCAAGCGCAACTGCAAGCGCCGCGGCATCAAGTGGCCGTACCGCGCCGAGAAGCTCAAGGAGATCCAGGAGGCCAAGGCCAACAAGTTCCGCCAGCGCAGTCCAAAGTCCTGCGGCCTGATGGACATGACGCCCATGATGATGCTTTCGGAGGCCGCACGAGCGTACTCGCGCCTGCCTCTCGACTGCATGGCCGACGGTGCGGCCAAGAAGCCAGCGGGGACGCGTTGCTAATTTGCACAATATTCGTCCGTGAAGTCGGCTGCTGGTTGAGCAGTATTCTTGTTGCATTAATTGTGATGCCAATTTTGTCGTGTCAGTAGTAAATAGCCCCTGCGTAACCCATGTTAATCCACATTCAGCATTTTATCATCCTTTCGATAGTTATGTACATTTATTTGCCTGGTATCACTCGCTAACAGACAACCTTGTGCCACACAAGTAACACTTGCTGTCCATGGTTATTGAATTGGACGGCGCGCTGGACATTTTGGGCCATGCGACCGGCTATTGCGAATGAACTTGGATCGCTTGGTGAGGGACGTTTCACTTGGTCACTCGTGGATCCTTGTCGACTGGCTCTTGAAGCGACTGGTGTACACAACTGCGTCTCGCAAACACGTCACGAGCAACTATTCAAGCCCGAGTGCCTCTTTTGGAAACCTGAAAGCATCTTCTTCAGAGCTGACTTGACAGAACCGCCATCTCAGATTCAGAGAGTTCATAAAGCTTGAAGCTTTTGGTGGTCGCTGTGGCGACGAACGTGCATGTGCTAATACTGAGCCCACTTGAAGAGACAGCTGGCCATTTGAAAAAGACAGTTGGAGCCGCTGCGTTTGACTGCATGAAAGATACGTCGTCACATCGTGCAGCTTTGAAACCTTCAACATGCACGTACAGTTCTGTACGGTACAAAGTACCGCGGATGCCACGAAAAGTCATACTGTAACAAAACTTTGATCATCACTTGGCTCCAGAATCGGATGGCCACTAATTACCATAGCATTTCTGTAAAGTAAGTACAGCACAGCATAGCATAGCGCACACGTCATATACAGAGGAACACAAGCAGGAAGGCCCACATCAAATAATCCAGACTCCCATAGTTAATAAGTTGGACCTCTAACAACGGTGGGGGATGGGTTTTGGAGGACGTCTCATTAGCCAATCAGATCCCTATACATTTTATGTGAGGTCACTGATTGGCTAAATAAAGTGATATGTTACTCGCGAACGGTGGCGGTGCCGTGGAAGATTGGTTGTGGGCCTTAATTGTGTGTGGGCCTTCCTGTTTGTGTTCATCTGTATATTAGATTAAGAAGAACTTACAATATTGCAAATCTGATTCAGTACATCTTCTATTTTAAGCCACAATTAATACTATTACTTGTATAAGGCTATGGCTTTTTACCCGTGTCTTCGCCGCGCGCTATGCTGTACTCCATGCGCCTGAAGATTCTTTGATATCCGATATTTCAGCTGAAAGTTTCTGAGGGGAAAAACAAGCCAAGCGGACATGTTGTGCAATCAATATCCATAACAGCCACTGGAGAAAACAGCTGTTTGACACACCAGGCCAACAGCTTCAAGTCCAAGCGTCCACCTCTACTTTCTTGTCAAGCTGACTGCGCGAATGGAATTCCAGCAGCTTCGTGAAAAAGTCGAGACTTTGAAGGGCCCAGCAAGTCTAATAGGATCCCAATAAGTACATAAAACGAGCACCTACGCATGGCTCTTGAACTCGAGGCCCAGCGCCGCCTAACTGCTCCGGATGGATGCATTCGGAGCGCAACATTCAATCTCGTGGCTCCTTGTAAAAAGAAACAGTGTATATACCGGGGAAGGTTCTCTCCCCCTTTCGCTCCTTTAAGCCGTGGTACATCATATACTTTGTCTGTACAGTACAATTTGTTCTTCAAGCTTCATTTCATGCCTTACCATTTCCATACGGACAAATTATTGCGCGTAGACGAAGGCCGTTCTGCGTATTCAGAGCAGTCAGCACAATTTATGTGGGACTCGGGGAGAGGGAGAGACTCCAGATGTAAGTTAGCGCACAATCGACAAAAACGACACCATGGCTGTACTGGAATTCCTTTGCTGGTTGGCTGAAGTGTCTCTAAAAAGGCGATCTGGCGACCGACAAGCCCATCCGGTCTCCCAAAGTGACGAAGAACAATGCGCTTTTTCTGCGGGGACTGAGATTTTCATTTCCGAATTCGCCGCCGACTACGAGCACCTCGTACCAGCCACACCCACAGCACCAAGCCAACGCTTCTCCCAACCACAACCCAGCCCATCAAGCCAACCACCATGAGCAGCACCAACACGGACATGAAGACGTCCTTCCCATCGGCTCCGAGCTCGCCGCTGCTCTCGTACACGTCCGTGAGCCCACCACGACGAACGACCACCAAGAAATGCGCCGCTGTAACCAAGCAGCAGCAGCTTGCTCGCTCGATTCTCCAGGCCACGACGTCGCGCAAGAGCCGCATCGTGTTCAACTTCACGGAAGAGGAGATGGCACCGTACTACCATCTGCCGCAGCGAGAGGCCGCCAAGCTCTTGGGCGTCGCCGTGATCACGATCAAGCGCACGTGCAAGCGCCGCGGCATCCGCTGGCCCTACCGTGACGCGAAGCTCAAGAAAGCCCAAGAAGCCCGCGCAAGTGCGGTCTTAAGCCGGTACCAACAGCAGCAATGGGGCAATGTTCCACCGTGCGTCTCAGGGATGACACTGCTCTCGGAAGCCGCGTTCGCGTTCGCACGGCTGCCATTCGAATGCATGCAGGCGAACGCATATGGAGAAGGGATGTGCGTGTGATGCAGTAGGCCGACTGCAACAATTTCAATATGACTGTAACATGAACACTGCATCCAGAAGCCTTTATTTTGTGTTGGCATTATTATAATGTATACCCCCCCCCTCCGCCCGAGACTCCATCGCTGCTGGTTGTCGACATGAAGGCTTGGGGCGAGCGGCTGGACTCCGTTGCTGGTAGACGAAGAGCTCCTTACAAAAGAAAACGGTTCTCACATCCAGAGCCAGCAACTGTGAAGGCGTTACGTTGAAGTGCAATGGTGTATGTCCCTACAATAGCTTTCCCCAGTCTCTTTAAATGATAATGTGGACACCTGCGGTGTCATCAGCTGTTTCTTTGCTTGCAACTTCAACTTTATTGAAGGTTTGACATAAAAATTGCACTCGTCAATTCTCCAAATCTGGAAGCTGAAAGCCCAGATTTGCAGTTTGAAGCTGATTCTGAAAGCTGACAGCCCAGATTGCAGTCTGTCTGATATGTAGCGACATGAGTCTGTCGCGACCACCGCATTCGAGAATTGAGGATTGAGCCATGCGATTCGAAGTGCAATCTCAACACTTCAGTATCGAATGCGTCAGTGTGGATTCTTCTTCTTCGTCACTTGATTGATAAAGCAGTCAACTTGGAGGCTTGAGCGACTTTTTCATCGACAACTTCATATGTTTCTGGGCGTTTCTCTGTGTGTGGGCGACTTGCCAAGATAGATCCAGTAGACGAAAAGTTGCAAATGTGCCAAGAAGATCTCGCGTGCGATTCCAGTCTCTCCAGTGGCGACAGCGATATTCTCTCCGTTACAAGTATAAACAGCACAACATGTTGACCTCTGCTCAATTTTAGCTTGGTCCGACACACGATAACATAGAATAATAACATCGCCACTTGTTGATCTGTTGTTTTAAGAGAAGCAGCCCTTTCTCGCTTGTCAACTCAAGATACATCCAGATTCGCATCCATCGCTGCTCGAACTATGTTTTTTATTGTGCAAAAAAAGGTAACCGGTCCTGTGCTTGCTTGGAGCTGGTGCAACCAATTCGAGTTGCATACCGGTACTGTTATTCGTCGCAGTTACGCACTCCGTAACCTGTTGGGGTACAAGACGCTCCTCATCAACCCGCTTGGCCGCTTGCACAAGGTAAAACAAGTCCACTTTGGCGTAAAAACGCGCCTCGGTTAAAAATGACCTTTTGAACATATTGTATCATGGCACGGCAACTTCAACTTCTAGTCTTCTTCAAGATGGCATCCCATATCCAAACAGGTCCGGATATAAGGCCAGTGGCTGAGAGAAACCGCACATGTCCGCTGCTGCGGTTGTCGTCATTTCAGAATTCACCAGCAGCCACTCAAGCGAGAACCACAAAGCAGACCAGCAATAATGCCCATGGACATACATATCCCAGTGTGTAACCACAACAGCATAGTCAACATAAAGCCCAACCGCGATCCACAACCCCCAGTGCGCTCCAACAGGGTACGTCGCGTTACAACGTGTGGCTATCAAACAAATGCGATCCTATACCTAACCAGTTCTGTATCTCTATGAAAATCACCTGCCTGGCTCGCAGGGAACGCGCTATCTCTTGCTGGCTCGGCCAGAGCACGAGGCCCTCATGAGTAAGCGAGGGCCTTCCGACCCTTCTTCATGTCGGCGACCGACCAGGAAGCCGACGGGCTTGAGCCACACATACAGACCCGGCGGAATGCTGGAGACACCGCCGCGATCGCCTGTGGCTGCCAACACGCCGTCGTCACCGCGCAAAGTCCAGTCGAGGTTGTACCCTGGATTCACCGCCAAGCAGTGTGTCCTCAGCCCAAGCGCAGCCTCGGACCAGCGATCAAGCGTGGGCACTTGTTCGTCGCGCTTCGACCACTCGATGGCGATTCCGCCGCCGCTGCGAGCAAAGTCGAATGTCAAGAGCCGCTGGGAGCGCATGATGACGAAAGTGAGCACTGGAGTGACCCAGGTCGTCGCGACGTTCTACCGCTGAAGCGCGCTTGTGCTTGTGCTTGTCTTTGTACTAGAGCAGCTCCAAGCAGCTCATCGCGTGTGTGCATGTCAACTATAATAAACAGTCAAGTCTGAGCCCGATCGAAGGGTGAAGATGTAGGTGCCGTGTCGAATGTTATGTAATTATAAACCCACAAAATGACATTCGTATTCCTTCTTGTTTCGTACCTCCTCATATTGGCTTCGGATGCAACCCACCCAATTTATTATTTTGGATCCAGAAAGAAAGTTCAGTTGCTTCTTTGAAGCAGCTTCTGCCCCACGAAAGCTCGCTTGGATAGCTGCAAAACACAACACGAGGGGAAGGTGGGTTTATTTAGAAATAACCCCATGACCTCCTTTTCTTTGTTGGACTTTATACTTGATTTTTGTATGGAATACGCTCTCGAACTTGAGGTTTGTATGCTGCTGTTGCGCGTGATAGTAGCATACAAACCTCAGGTTTGAGAGCGCATTACATACAAAAATCAAGTATAAAGTCCAACAAAGACACCGGGTTATTTCTATATACAGGGTTCAACCCGCAAAAGCAAGAAAAAAGCTGCAGTTTGGTGAGAATCACTCACAGCGCTCAAGCTTAAGGGGGAAGGAAGCAGTGAATCGGCCACGAGAAGGCCATCACTTGCGTCTGTACCCTCTATCTCCTCTGCATATCCGCCATGGCACGCGCGCGTGCTCGAGGCAGTCAGCAAGAGCCGCCGCCATCGCGCATGCAGACGCGCGCGGGCAAAATCCGCGACGCCCAAGAGCAGCAGCAACAAGCGACTGGACGACCCGTAACGAGATCCACTTACGGGTCTCTCGGCAGAACGGACTCCACGCAAGGCGCCACCGCGAGTGGGCCTGGCCTGCGCGTCCGAAAGCGGCGGCGGCAACAGCACGCCGTCACGCCACCGACCAGTCGCGTCAAGGTACAACAACAGCAACAGCAGCAACAGCAGCAGCAGCAGCGAGAGAAGAAGCGCAAGAAGCGCAGCTCGTTCGGCAGCGTCGACAGCAGCGCGTTCGGCGGCAGCGAGAGCACGATCACGAGCAGAGCGAGTCCGATGGTGACGCCGCCGCCGATCGCGCGGGCGCAGCAGGAGCACACGCGACTGTATGGCGAGCCGGACGTCGTGCTGCACGTCGGCGGGTGCTCTTTTCAAGTCCATCTCAGCGTGATCAAGCACCAGAGCCGGGTGCTGTACAGGAAGCTCGCGCCGCTGCGACACCAGTGGGTTCCTCACGACTTCGAGCACGACGATGGCGCCGCCTTCTCGTCGCTCTCGATTGAGAATGAATTCGCGGAAGATCCGCGCGTCGTGCCCATGAAGTTGCCGCCGTTCTCGTTGCGAGCCGTGGACGGCAGCAAGTACCTCAACCTGTCGATTGGGTCGGAGATGGCGCTCTCGTCCACGCCGGCGCAATGCCCCCTCGATGTGTCGCGGAAACCAGGGCGAGCTTGTGCAGGCGAGAAGCGTCGGGAGGCAGAGGAGACATCTGCAGGAACTGAAGTCTTCTCTGCGGTGTTTTGTATCGTGCACACGTCGTCCAGCCACTCTGCAGCGAGCAGCTCGAGCGCCAGTGAGCTGCAAACAAGCCCGCGTGAGCGTACCAAGAAGGCGACGCTGAATATGGACGCCGTGTCGCCAATGCAATTTCGCTGCAGCCAAGCTTCAAAGCAGAAGCAACGTGGCCGCGGAACATTCACGACGTCCATGGTGGCTGGGACGTCGCATTTCATGAGCACAGCGTCGCCGATCTACAGCCCAACGCGCAGTAGCACGGAGAAAGAGAACGTACACCAGCTGGAGGTAGCGGCCCGCTTGCAGCGACAGCAACAAGAGCAGAAGCAAGGAGAGCAGAAGGCGTTTTCGCAACAGCAGCAACAGGCGGCAGAGCAGCAGATCGAGGGCGAGATCGGAGTACAGCAGCTAGACCAAGACCCAGACGACGTGGATAATAATCGCCAGCAGTTTGCTGCTGTCGTTGATCCCCCAGCCAGCGCTACCGCCAACAAGGTGCTGCATGTCGAGTGGCGACACGCCGATCCAGCTGCAGTCGCGACGTTGCTCGAGTATTTGTACACGCAGCACGTTCGTCTCGCAAGCGACGACAGCGCAGAGCAGGTGGTGCAGCTGTGCAGGTGGCTCTCGCTCCAGAACAAACTCCTGTGGAGCTGCTTGCGGGTCTGGATCGAGCGCATCACGTTGCACAAGTGGATGGCCGCTTTGCTCGTGTGCGCCAAGGTGAATAACGAGGAACAGCAGAAGCTCTTGACTGACCAGCTTCTCGAGTTCATCTCAGAAATCACAAGCGAGCGGTACCCCGAGGTCCGCGAGAAAGTTCAAATGCTGGGTCTCGCGTCGATTGAGGACCGCAACCTCCTCGGCAAGGTCGTCATGTGCTTCACAAACCACGTTCGCCACCGTGGTGTGTGGCGCAATATGATCCATGGCCTCGAGCTGTGGATGTGCGGGGCGTTCCACCGTGACGAGCCGCCCTCGCTCGTGGAGTTTCACCACCAGTACGCGCCGTGGGATCCTTTCATCACGCTCCCCGGTGTCGAGATCCGTGGCGAAGAGTTCTACGTGCGCCCGAAGACGCTCTTCCGCTTTGGTCCGTTTGTGCTGCAGGTGCGCTTTGAGCTCGAATCGCTGGTGCTGATCCAGTGGCGCGTGATCAAAGAAGAAGGCGACGCGGAAGTTGACTCGGGGCTGCACCGCTCCGACCCGCCGTTTGTGCTCCGTGGCGAGATGCTCGTGCGCTTCAAGTGCTACAAGCGAGGCCCCATGCACGAGCAGGCCGTGACACTGCGCTACTCGCACTCGGTGCCCGAGTATAACGTCTGGAAGCCGCTCATCATGTCGTCGTCAGCGTCGTCGAGGGTGCTCACCAGACTCGAGATCAAAGCCGTGCCGCGCAGTGGTGAAGAAGAACCGCCGAGTCAGAGCGAAAGCATGACAGCGTCGCAGTCCCAGGCTGAGCCAGAAGCAGAGGAAGAAGAAGAGCCGCAGGAGTTCATGCGCGCGCGGTTCGAGGGGCGCTTCTTCGTCTGGGGCCATCGACTCTGCAACGAGCACCACTACCTCTTGGGGTGCACGCTGTTTTACTCGTCGCCGAGCAATTCAGTCAACGAGCTCTTAAACCTGGACACGCTTGAGAAGATGCGCGAGCTCCCGCTCGAGACGCTCGTGATGGTCCTGCAGAGCGACCGCCTGCGCATCCCAGGAGGCGAGACGTTGCTCGTGCGAATGCTCGCGCGCTTGTGCTTTGGCACCAACAGCAGCTTCTCCACGACGACAGACTTCAGCGCGATCAACATTGTTAGAGAGCTGTTCAAATGCGTGCGCTGGTGCTTTGCGGACCTGAGTCGGATTATGGCCACGCTCGAGCGCTCCGAGCGCAAGTACAGACTCTACGAGCTGATCAAGAGCGGTCTTTCGGACCCGCTGCTCAAGTACCCCCGGCGGATCCCGTACGATGACGAGCACAACCCGTACCAGATCGTGACGCCGCTCGTGGAATTCGAGATCGAGGCTGGGGATCGAGCGCTCTCGCCCAGCCAAGTCCAGCTGGATCTCTCCTCGGACGACTCGGATGAGACCATCTCCAACTAATTAGTGCATTTTTGTGTCTAAAGTGATCATATTGTGAACGCAATGAGCACAATCACAAGCAATTTTTGACACCGTCGCCCGTCTGGAGAAGTCTACAGCTCCTGGAGCTCCAGCACGATCGGGACATGGTCGCTGCCGGTCACTGAGGTGCGGATCAGCGAGTTTTCCTAAGTCGTCCAGCAAAATCAATAAAGGTTGGTTTCCATGTCAGCCAAACAAATTGACGAGAATAATAAATAATAAATTTAAAATATATAATAGACGCACCACTTTGCTCATGAGGCTCTGCGAGACCAGGAAGTAGTCGAGACGCCAGCCTTTGTTCTTCGCGCGCGCGTTGAAGCGGTACGAATAGTACGAGAACTGCTGTTCCTTCGGGTGCAGCTGGCGGAACGAGTCGACGAAGCCGCTCGCGAGGATGCCACTGAAGCTCTCGCGCTCGGCGTCCGTGAAGCCCGGGCTTTTGTTGCGCTGGAGCCATATAAATTAGTAATTATTAGCCTCTTGCAAAAAAATGAATAAACAATAATCAGACAAATAAAATTGGAAAACACACACACACGTACGTTGCTCTTTGGGTCGTGGATGTCGATCTCCTGGTGCGCGACGTTGAGGTCACCGCACCAGATCACGGGCTTGGTCAGCTCGAGCTCCTGCAGCATGCGCAGCATCGCCTGGTCCCACTGCTTCGTGCGGAAGTCCAGGCGCTCGAGCTTTGTTCCAGCGTTCGGCACCTTATTAATTTGCGCAATAATAATAATTGTCAGTCATTAATTAGCCATCCCGAGCAAGCACAATTTAATGATTTAAATGTGAGAAAAAGAGAGCTTACGTAGGTGTGCACGAGCCAGAATTTATCGAACTCAAGCGCCAGGAAGCGGCCTTCGTCGTCCACTTTCTTGCCCTCTACGACGATCTCGTCCCTGACGCTCAGCGGCTTGGTCTTGCTCAGGATCGCTGTGCCGGCGTACCCTCTCTTGGCGGCGCACGACCAGTACTGGTGCTCGTACTGCGGCCAGATATTCTCCAGCTAGACACAATAGTATACACGCGAGTCAGTCAGACTTTCTGTTAAAAAAATTATCCACTAGCATCAATAAATAAAAAAATGAATGGTCACGAAAAGACGTTACTAAATAAATAAATAAATATACCTTTTGCAGCTCGTCCTTGTCGATCTTGGTCTCGCTCAGGCAGAGCACGTCCGGGTCTTCCTTCGCGACGTACGCGCGCATGTGCACCGTCTGCTCTTTCTTGAGCAGCGCGCGCAGTCCATTCACGTTCCAGGCCGCGATCTTGAGCGTCACCGCCGCCTCGGAGCGTGTCGTTAGGAGCCCGTCAAAGGCCGCGTAGCCATCGATCTTGGCCTGCAGCTCGCTCGAGATCGCCTGCGACGGCTGGAGCTGCACGTCGCTGCTGCTTTTGGACGCCAAGCTCTTCTTGGCGAAGAGCGCGCCCCACGCGTCCTTGGCAGTAGAGGCTTTGTTGTCTGTTGAAGCCGCCTTGGCTTTCTTGGCAGGTGGTGGTGGGTTGTCGTTTGTCTCGCTCTGTTCTGTGGTGGTGGTGATGACGACCGCGACCGTCTCCGTCTTCTTGGTGGTGGTAGTCGTGCTCACTGATCGCTTGGCACCACGTGCGGCTGACGGGACGACCGCAGCCATGGCCTTGGTCGCCGCGCCCTTGAGTCGCGCGCTCTGTCTGGCGCTCATCGATCTCAACCGAAGAAGGCTTTGATTTGGAAATGGATTTCCATGGAATGGCGCGAATGTCAAACAAGTACAGCAATCACCCTGAATAGGAAGCCCTCTCTACAAAAAGTGTAGCCATTTAGTCGCTTTCGCTGTCAACAGCTCCATCAAGCAACCAGCGCCCAAACACCGTGAGAACGACTGGACCACAGAGCACACCTATTAGAGTACCTACGCACTGATGATCCGCTTATTGAAAAGAGCCTGACGTCAAGGAGGTCGTCATTCTTGTCACTGAGGTCCATGAACGCAGTCAGTTATTAAAATAGTTGCATCTCAACCCACGTGCGTCTTCGTGCACATGCCCCATCAGCAAAGTTACCATCAATGCGTAGTATGCCCATGAGTCCAGTCAGGCAGGCTCACATTCATGCTGTATTCATCTGTTTCCTTTCACACATACAATCAATCAATCGCTTGGTCTTCTCTCTCCAGAGCCTCTTTTTTTCACTCACCGCCCTTCGCGCCCTCGCCACTCACCACCTCTCGCCTCTAGAACTCCTGGCTCTGGATCTTGTTGCGCTCGAGGAAGCCCTGCTTGCTCGTGGCCGAGCGCTCCTCGTCCTCCGCATCCAGGTTCTTGCTGCTCTTCTTCTTCGGCAGCGGCGGCTTCTGCGAGAGCTGCTGCTCATGGCCGTCCCCTTCGCCCGAGCTCTTCTTCAGGCGCTTCTCGCCGTGTTCGTCAAACTCACTCTCCTCGCCTTCGCCGTCCTCGTCGTCCTCGTCGATCGCCATGCCGCCCTCGCGGTACTTGAGCAAGTTGCGCTCGATGAACGGCGACGTCGTGCGGTACTGGTCCGCGACCCAGATGCGCAGCGTCTCGAGGAACCTGCCGTCGCCGTCGCTGAGTGAGCCGCGCACGACGCTGCGCACCTCGGCCGCGTTGTCGCTCTCGAGTTCCCACTCGGTCTTGACCTCAATGTCGTCGCGGTCGCTGCACACGATCATGAGCAGCGGCACGAAGCGCTTGCGCACGTCGCGGCGGATGCTCGGGATCTCGAGCGCGCGGGCCTGCAGGTCGCGAGACGTCTTGCCGTTGATGATGTCGGCGAGCCAGTTGAGACAAAAGTTGAATTTGCGCAGGTTCGAGCGGCAGATCTCGAAGCGCAGGAGCTCGAGCAGCTCGACCTCCTCCACGAGCCGCGAGCAACGCGCGAGCACGAGCTCCTGCACGCGATAGAACATCTCGTCCGAGTTCTCGAGCCCGTGGCCGCCCAGCGAGTAGCAGTTCTCGCACAGGTCAAAACCCACGCATGTGGCGCACGCGTAGCGCGGTCCGATGATCGGCGACATCTTGCAGAACTGGCACGACGTGCCCTCGTGCAAGTACTTGGCGTTCGTGAACTTGGCGGCCACGCGCTGCTTGGCACCGGCCACCATCGTGCCCATGAGCTTGGCCGTCTTGCCCACGGCCATGGCTGACGGCACGCTCATGCCGCGCCAGCGGCGGTTCCCCACGGCCGCGTTCTCCGTCGCAGCATCCCCTCCATTCGCAGGAGCCACAGCACCGGCCTCGGGCTCGCCCGCTGGCTGCTGCTTGGGCGACTCGCTCTGCTCCGAGTCCGTAAAAGACGAAGAAGGCGTGGCCAGCGGCTGCTGCTCGACCACGGGCTTGGACACGTAGATAGACTTCTTCTCCGTTGTGAGCGCGCGCGGTGTGTGGGGCACGAGCTTCCCGACGTCGTCGGCCGACGGGCCGAGGAACGCGTGGTCCTTGCCGAAGCGCTTCTCGTCCGGGCCGAGCGGACCGGTCACGGAGCTCGCGCGCGGTTCGAGCGTGATGCGCACGTCGGTGACGACGGTCTTGCGCTGCATGGTCGCGTACGTCACGCGCATGGTTTTGTGGGCCTTGAGTAGCGGGATCAAAAAATCCTTGAGCTCCTGCTGCGTCTCCTTGGACGCGGCCTTGACCAGGATCTGCGACTCGGCAATCTGCTGGCCGCCCAGTTCGGGCGTCAATGCGTCCAGCAGAATGCGGCTCGAGCCCTCCTTCGCGTCGTACGGGAGCTTCTCGAGGAACTCGCGCAGCTGGTTCGGGTCAAAGGCCGTGCTCGCGAGCGCGCGCACCTTGCGGTCATTCTCCCAGGCGCGCATGATCTGGTCCATGTTCGGGTCGTCTGGGGGCAGCAGGCCACCGGCCGAGATGGGAGGGGGCGTGCCGGGTGGTGTGTCGGGGGACTCGTCAAAGTCCGCATCGCCGTCTTCTTTCTCCGACTCCTCGTGCGCAGGACTGAGGCCCTTGAGGCGGTCCGTGGGGCCAAAGCCCACACCCGCCGAGTCGTCCTGGTCGCGCGGCAGGAAGGCCGCGGACGACCGGCGCCGCATCTCCATCTGCTGGATCTGGATCTCGAGGTCCACGATGCTCTCCTGTTTCTCGCGCAACTGCTCCAGGTGCTTGTCCTGCTCGTCCTTGAGCATCACCTCGAGGCTCTCGATGCGCTCCTTGTGGGCCGCGACCTTGTCGTCCTTGAGCTGCAGCGCGAGCTCCTTGCGGTCGAGGTCCTTGAGCAGCATGCTGTTCTCCTGCTTGAGTGCCGACGTCTCGGTTTCAAAGCGCTCGCGGTCGTCCCCGCGCTCCTTGCGCTCCTTCTCGAGGGCTTCGCTGCTGGCCTCGGCGCGCTCCTGCGAGCGCGCGTTCGCAGTCGCGTCATTATCCACCAGCAGCAGCGCGGCGCCCGCGACGGCCGCAGCCGGGAGGTCCTTCTTGCCAGCGAGGCGCGCGGCCGTGTCGAGCCGCGAGACGCGCGCCTTCTTGTTCGAGGCCTCGAGCGCGCTCACGAGCCCGCGGAGCGCGTTGCTCTCCTCTTCCTTGAACTTGATCTCCTGCTGCAAGAACGCGATCTGCTTGTGTGACGCGTCGAGCTTGGCGGTCTCGAGCGACAGCAGCTCGTTCTCGCGGAAGATGTACTCGAATTTCTTCTTCCAGCGCGTGAGCTCCTTCTTGAGCTGGATATAGTTGGCCTCGTAGATCTGCAGCTCGCGGACCTTGCTCGAGAGCTCCTCCTGTGTCGCGCGCAGCTGCTCCTGCGTCACCTGCCGCTGCGTGTAGCTTGCTGCATTGCTGCTGAACGCGTCCTCGGCGCCCATGCTGAGAGACGAAGACGGGCGTGGGGCGTTCCTTTACTGCTGGCCGCTGATGGGCAAATTCCCAAGTGGCTCTGTGCGTTTGACTCGATCTTTGTATGACATGTCGTTTTTGTAGGCAAAGAAGTCAGGTGCATTTTTCTGAAAGGTTGGTTCAGTCAATTCATTAGTACTTGACTTTCTTGAACTTTCTTTTCTGCTATTATTTACACAATTCATACAAACATCGAGTCAAACGCGTAAAAAAAGGTTTTTCAATCGAGGTTTTTTTTCCAATCAATTTCAAAAGAAATCAGCAGAAAATCAATTTTCCAGAAAATAGGGCTCTGCAGTTTTTCAATCCGGATTTAACGGAAACATGCGCCAATGCCACTGTTGCTATGCTGAATAAAATGCTTCAAAACTTCACATACAAATCCAAGTCACTAGCGCTAGAGAATTAAGATGGATACCTCTTTAGCAACCATTTGACCAGCAGCGGGGTGAATTGGACAAGTCTCCCAGCAAATAGGTAACATGAATCTCTTGTAGCAAGACCGCGAAGGCGGCGCGAAAGAGATCGCTGAATCAGCTTGCACTCATCGAGAAAAGATGGCTACAGTTCGGGGACTGGGTGCCAGGGCTCCGATCGGGGTTATTTCGACGTGGGATTTAACCGTTCATTCCACCCACCCACCCCGAGTCGCATTGGGGTGGTGGGTTATTTGGGCTTAAATTATAAAACAAACCATCCACCCCCTTCCGAACTGAGGATCCACCCATATTTTGGTGCTCCAAATAGGAGCAAAAACAAGCAAAAACAGTCGTTCACGTCCGTTTTGGCACACTGAAGGTGTCTGCCAAGTGGATACAGCTTCTTACAAGCAAGTTACTGGCAAAAGTATCCATGTCATCATTTCCAGAGATGTCCTCGCCTGATTTGCGATTGGTCAAGTTTACTGAATTTCATGACTTTTGTTGGTGGTAACGTTATGATAAAATTTGTACCTTGTTTTGCCAAAATTCATGCTATTAATTTAAATTTCAACAAACTTAATTGAAAAAAGGCTGGGGTGTAATTCGCCAATAAAGCCACCCACCCATGGTGAGTGGCGTAATTTACTTGAATATGTTTTTCTTTGTATGAATTCGTTGGATAAATAAATATGATGTCCTTAAGTAGAGCTCTCTATTATTATTAATAATTAACTGTGTGCTCAACGCCCACAACGTCGAGTCTGTAGATAATGACGCGGCCGTAGAAGTCCGTGCTCCTGTTGAAGCTGATGCGCAGTGCATTAATGGCTAAAGCTTCACAGGAAAACACTTGGAGGTCGTTGGCGTCCTCAGGCTCAATGTTCCCCTCACTCCCCAATTGTTCCCAACGCTCTGTAGCAGAGCTCTTGGCGTGTACGACGACGTCCTGGCCCACAAACCCTCCTTGGAACATGATCGAGACGCTGAAGACGTTCACTTGGCGCTGGAACTGCAGCAGGAGCTGCTGCGGACTGCCCTGTGCCGAGTTCCAACAGCTCGTGACGTCCGGTGTGAGCATGTACTCGGCGCCGTAGAGCGTCTTGTTGCGGTCCAACACGGACGGTCGCGCGCGGGTCGCTCACGAGCAAGTGTGCTAGTGGTGATGACGACTGATCTTCTGGTAAATCTCGAGTGCTGCTGCTGGTAATGGTGGCGCCATGGAGCTCTCCGCTTCCAGCCATGGTGTTCAAAATCGCGATTGACGTCGTTTATGTATGCCTGCCTGGGATTCACTTCGTCAGTCGGTGCTCAGTCAGCCTTGCTCAGAGTGAGATGAGGTGAATGTCCGACTGGCGAGAGCAAGCAACTCGGGGTCTCGGATTGGTGAGGGTGACAGGAGAGATGGCTGGCTGGTGCGCAGGCGAAGTGGTCTCGTGGTCTCTGCGCGTGCGCGTGAGAGGATTCTTCTGGTGTACATTTCCTGTTTTTGATTTTTAGAATTGACGTTTTAGATTGGATCGAATATTGAAATAGAAAATATTTTTGAAAAATACATTTTCCTTTTCTTGAGCTGGAAAAAATCGTGATATCAAAACCATCGGACTTTTTTTACTTGACTTTTGTACTAGTTACAGTCCTATGTTTTTGACATTCAAAAGGGTAGCCAGGGTTTCAATGTCAAAAACATAGGACTGTTTTACTTGACGTTTGTATGAAGCGAGTGCTCCTCGGGATCTTATTTTCATTTTTTGTTTTTTTCAGCCAAACCTTTTTTTATCGGATCTGAAAGCCACCTCCCAAAAATGATTAGCTGAAGCAGACAAGCAATATGACGGCTGCAACTCCAGCAGCGCTGCCTGCGCGCGCTCGTGGGCCGTGCCACTGGCTCAATGCGTGGGCGTACGTGCCGCTGATGGTGACGCTGACCGCCGAGGAGCAGCAGCGTCACGCCTGCGCCGCCCCCGCCATCAACGCGGGCTTCGTGCGCAAGGACCGACTCGAGGTGCAACTTGCGTGCTTCTCGCGCGTTGTACTACAATGGTTGGGCTTTCTAACCTGCCATGCACCTCGAGAACCCCCCGCCAAAAAGTGAAAAGTGGACCCTGTGTATTATACAGGATCCATCCAATATCCTGGGATGACTTCACGCTCCGAGCTGAGCGCACAATCGTGACTACTCAGGCTGCATGGCCATCATTCGGTGGTACTTGTTGCTGGCTGCCGTGTTCGCG
Organism: Globisporangium okanoganense; assembly: GCA_023334035.1. NCBI lineage: Eukaryota > Oomycota > Peronosporomycetes > Pythiales > Pythiaceae > Globisporangium > Globisporangium okanoganense. The sequence goes on from JAASFY010000364.1 coordinate 24,227, forward strand.
AAAGGGGGTTAAACGAGCCTCAGTTCAGCTTCAGCGGTACACATGTTAAGCAAGTACAGCCAGTTCGACCCGGCACTTGTCGCAGCAGTGAGTTCGAATATGAACTGATTGACGCACAGAGAGAGAGACAATGGTTACATGCTGGACTACTGGCGTCACGCGCTCAAAGAAGAGCTTGAGGTTATGTATAGTGAGTCATCGCGCTACGTTGACAGCAATGAAGCATTTTTGTTTTCGTCAGTTTGGAGCTTGTTTCGTTTGGTGGTGGCATCAGAACTTCAGGCAATTGTTCACATGCTTCCATAATAAACAGAAGACCCGTGGGTTCAAGTTCAGACGTAAAAAACTCGATTTTGTCTTTTTTTGTCTTTTTTTACTGGACGCAGTGTCACCTCGTCCAATTGGAAGCCATCAAATAAAAGAAATGCATCGAATGTCTGATAAAACAAACGCCAAGAGACACCACAGGCTAGGAGCACTCGTCCTGGCTGGCAATTCCCAGTCAGTCGTCGCGCCAAATGGTCTCATTCGCGAAAAGATTCTCCAGCAGTCAGCCACACCAGCTCCACACAGTCAGGCAAGCTGCTGGTACTAACTAATACACAGAGCTCCGCATGACGCGCTCAACTTCCACGCCAGCATGGCTCCCCCTCGCGCTCCTGGCCGCACTCACGCTCTCGACCGTGCTCGCCAGCGACAGATCAAGCACGAGCGGCAGTGGCGACAGCGGTAATGTGACCATCGTGCACCGGCCGCTCGTGATGCTGGACGCGCGCTCGGGCCTGCGCACCTGGGTGGACCCGACAACCCCCGATGACGCCCTCGCGTACACGTCCTCACGTGGGGACAAGTGGGAGCTCGTCATGAGCGACGAGTTTGGACTTACGAACCGGTCCTTCAAGCCCGGC
>JAASFY010000365.1:0-25108 GCA_023334035.1 Globisporangium okanoganense
GAGCTGGCGGTGGCAATTTCGGAAATGGCGGCGGCATGGGTGGTGGAGGTGGCATGAATGGAGGCTTCGCGAACAACGGACAGCAGAACCGCTGGCGCCGTCGTCGTCTCTGAGCGAGCGAGAGAGAATGGATGGGAAAGTAGCCATGTATTGGTGCCGATGAGTAGTGACAGCATGTCGAATATAGGGAGGGCTGAAAGACGGACTTGTGCGCAAATGAAAGAAAACAACGTATACATTTGGATTTCCCCTCTGGTTGTTAGCGTAGCTCAAGGAAAACTACACCGGCCATAACATATAAATGCAACACGCTACAGAGCCAACAAGAGAACCCCCTCTCTCTCACCACCCACCTACTTACGGGACCGTGTTGCGCAAAAGCACCTTCACGTAGCCTTCTTCGTACTTGGCGAGCTTCTCGTAGGCCAGGGGCGCATCCTGGAGCGACATGGTGTGACTAACCAGCACCGTTGGGTCCACAGCTCCGCTCTTGAGCGCGTCTATGACTTCAGGAAAGTATTTTTGCGCAGGCACGTAGCCCGAGCGCACGGTCAGGTGCTTCTGCATGACGTGGCCCAAGGGGAAGTGGTTGGCTGTGTCGATGTAGTCGCCGACGATCGCGAGGCGACCGAACTTGCGCGCGCAGGTGGCCATCTCCTTGAGAATGTCGGCCGTGTCGCTCTCCATGCCCAGCGTCTGCTCCACTTTGCTCTTCGTGCTGTGCGCAAAGCGGAAGCCCGCGGCCTCAATCACGACGTCCGCCCCACCACCCGAGCACTTGGCCAGCGGTAGCATCTCGTGGAACTTGTCCACCACTTGTTGACTCGACAAGCCCGAGCGGTTGATGGTCTCAAAGCCAAACTTCTCCTGCGCGAGACGGAGGCGCTCTGGGACGTGGTCAATGCCGATCACACGCTTGGCTCCCTTCTGAAGACACCAGAAACCCGCAAGCATGCCCACGGGTCCCAATCCCCAGATCGCGACAATATCGCCGCTCTCCACTTTGCCCAGAGAGGCAACGTGGAGACCCGAGCACATGATGTCACTGGCGAAAATTGCTTGTTCGCTCGACACCTCGCGTGGGACGTGGAAGAGGTTCACATCTGCAAACGGCACGCGCACGAACTCAGCCTGGCAGCCAGGTACGCCGCCCAGGAGACGCGAGTAGCCGAGCACCGCCGCAGGGCCACGGCTGCCGCCGTACATCTCGCCAAAGAGCTTCGAGTCGTTCGTAGCGTCGCACTCGGAGAACTGGCCTTTCTGGCAGCGGCCGCACTCGCCACAGGCCAGGTCGAGCGCGACGACGACGCGGTCACCACGCTTGAACTTCGTCACGTCGGCGCCCGTCTCGTGGACCATGCCGACAGCCTCGTGGCCGAGGATCTGACCGCTGTCCGCCGTGGGCAGCAGGCCCGAGTAAACGTGCAGGTCGCAGCCGGAGATGGAACTGAGCTCGACCTTGAGGATTACATCCTTCGCGTGCGTGATTAGCGGTTTGGGATGGTCGCCGAAGGCAACGGTCTTGCCGCCCATGAGGTGCTTACCCTCGTACGTGACGGCCTTCATGGTCTCGGACTTGGAGTAGTTGGGCTGCGTCGAGCCCTGCGCCACGTCCAGCTTCCCGGCCTTGTCGTCGTCCTTTTTGGCCATAAAGTGCATCATCTTGGCTTGGTTGTCGACTTGAGTGGACGAGCTTGAGTGTGAGTGCTTGGCTTCAAATTGCACAATGACGAGTGGGAAGAACAGCTGAGAACCATGGATGTCCAACTGCCATGAAGAAGCTTGCGCTGGGACAAGAGCCTGGTTTAACGGTGGGATCGAGGATTCCACAGTTGGCAGCCAGCCAGAAACCAACTGCAACAACACCCAGTCTCGCTCGTTCGCCTCAGTTGTGAACTTGCCTTTTTCGAAGCAAATCATGGCGAACGCTGCTGCGAAAGTGATGGACGACCTCCTCGGCAAGCGCGAGGTCGCGGAAGGCTCGACGCAACCGGCCGTCTCGAGCGACAAGACCATGAAAGCCATCGTGTGGGCAGGTGCCAAGAAGGTCGCGTACGTGGACAAGCCCAAGCCCGAGATCACGCACGCAAAGGACGTGATCGTCCAGGTCACGGCCTGCTCGGTCTGCTCCGGCTCGGACTCGCATCTGTACTCTGGCGAGGTCGTGACCACCGACGAAGGCTTCATCCTGGGCCACGAGGCCTGCGGTGTCGTGGCGGAAGCTGGCGCCGAGGTCAAGCAGTTCAAGAAGGGCGACCGCGTAGTGATCGCCTTCGACGTCGCGTGCGGGGACTGCGCCTTCTGCCAGCGAGGCGAGTTCAGTGGCTGCGACCGCACAAACGACTCGCGGCTCTTTGAAGAAATGTACGGCGGTCGTGCGGCTGGGGCGATCTTCGGCTACTCGCGCCTCATGGGCAACATCCCAGGCTCGCAGGCCGAGTTCGTGCGCGTGCCGTTTGCAGACGTGAACTGCTACGCGATCCCAGACGACGTCCCAGACGAGAAAGCGCTGTACGTCTCGGACGTGCTCTCGACCGCTCTCCACGCGACGGACCTGGGCGAAGTCGGCGAGGGCGACTCGGTCGTGATCTGGGGCCTGGGCCCCATCGGCCTCTACGCGGCGGCCTGGAGCAAGCTCAAGGGCGCGAAGCGCGTGCTGGCGATCGACAAGGTGGCCGAACGCCTGGCGCTGGCGCGCGACACGTTTGGTATTGAAGTGCTGGACCGCAGCGACCTCTCGAGCGCGCAGGTGGTGAGCAAACTGCACGACTTGTTCCCGAACGAGGGCGTGGACGTGGTGATCGACGCCACGGGCTTTCGCTTCGCCGAGACGCTTGTGAGCAAGTTTGAGCGCGCCGTGGGGCTCGCGACCGACACGCCCGACATTCTCACCGAGTGCTTCACGGTTGTGCGCAAGTTTGGCCGCGTGGCGATCATCGCGGACTACATTGGGTACGCGAATCACTTCCCCCTCGGCCATGTCATGATGAAGCACTTGACGGTGCGCTCGGGCCAGTGCCCCGTGCAAAAGTACTTCAAGACCGTGATGCAGGCGCTGCAGAAACACCAGATTGACCCGACGCTCATGATCACGCACCGCCTCACGCTCGAGCAGGTGCCGCACGCCTACGAGCAGCTCTTTCTCAAGAAGGATGGCTACATCAAGGTGTTCATCACGCCAGGTGGCGAGAGTGCGAGTGGCGAGAAGGGGACGAAGAGCGGTAGCCAGAAGCCGTGAATGGAAGCCTGAACGGCGGTAGGGATGTGAAAGGGTATGCTTTGATACTTTCTGACAGTTGAGCTGGTTTCAGCGTTTAATGTTTTCTTTTGGAAAATGAATAACATAGTGGCGTATTTTCAGCTTGTTCGCTTTCTATATGAGCAAAAGTCGCATGGTTCCTGCATGCCTTCGGTCACTTAGATTTCATGATGTTTGTTGTGCTCATTGCGGTCCAGAACTCGCTTTTCACTTTTCACTTTTCACTTCAACATTGTTATCTAGGCAAACAAACTTCGTTGTCAAAGAAAATAAAGAGCCACAAACTCAAAAGATCAAATGGAATTTCAACTAAACTTGAGATGCACTACCACTCTTTGTCCTATCATCTCACATGCAAAATGCAACCCTCCTACTTGCTTCCAACACACACTCACTCGCCATTTTGGCTCGCATCACAGCTTCGCGCTTAGACCTGGTCAGGACGCACCAGCACCTTCAAGTAGCCCTCGTCCTTGTGGACGCAATGCGCGTACATCTCCGACACGCCGTCGAGTCCCACCGTGTGGGTGAGAAGCATGGACGGGTCCAGCTCGCCGGCCTCGATTGTGTCGAACGCCTGCTTAAAGTACTTCTGCGCAGGGCACTGACCAGCACTAAGCGTCAGGTGCTTCATCATGATGTGGCCAATCGGGAACGTGTCCACGTAGCCCGTGTAGTCCGCGATCACGGCCACGCGGCCAAACTTGCGTGCCACCGTAAAGCACTCCTTGAGGATGTCAGGTGTCTCCTTCTCCATGCCCATGCGCGCCTTCCAGCCGTGGCCGCCAGAGTGGCCACAGGCGTCGATAGTCACGTCCGCACCGCCGTCTGGAAGCATGCCCAGCAGCTTGCTCGTGAGCTGCGAGGTCGAGAGGTCGCCGCGATCCACGACCTCCAAGTTGAGCTTGTCGTACGCGTAGCGCAAGCGGTCATTGTGGTGGTCAATGCCGATCACGCGCTTGGCGCCCTTCATCTTGCACAGCTGCGCGGTCAGGATGCCGATGGGGCCGAGGCCCCAGATCACGACCGTGTCACCGTGCTGTACGTTGCCCAGCTCTATCGCGTGCATCGCAGAGACCACGGTCTCGGACACGAGCACGGCTTTCTCGTCAGGCACACCGCTTGGGATCTTGTAGCAGTTGGCGTCGCCGAAGGGCACGCGCACGTACTCGGCCTGCGAGCCTGGGACGTTGCCGAACATGCGCGACGAGCCAAACATGGCCGCGGGGGCCCAGCCGCCGTACATCTCGGCGAACTCCTTGGACTCGTTCGTGCGGTTGCACCCGCTGAACTCGCGACGCTTGCAGAACGAGCACTCGCCACAGGCGATCACGAACGAGATAGCCACGCGGTCGCCCACCTTGAACTTGGTCACCTCCGGTCCGGTCTTGGCCACGATGCCCACGGCTTCGCGGCCGAGGACCTGGCCGTTCGTCATGCCTGGGATGTCGCCCGCGCACATCTGACTCACGAACCCAGGCGAGATGGAGGCAGCCGTGACCTTGACGATAATGTCGGCGCCCTGCTCGATCTGCGGCTTGGGCACGTTTTCAACCTTGATCGCCTTGGCGCCGTGCCACGTGACGGCCCTCATGTAGCCCTCGGGCGCGGGCTTAGTGCTCTCGGTCTGGCTGCTGCTGCTGCCGCCACCGGTGAACTTCTTCATGTACTCCATTGCGCTGGTGCTGCTGTTGTTGTTGGGCGCGTGTTCTTCTTGCTTGGTGCTTCAATGCAAATGCACATCTGAGGACTGCAGTGAGCGAGCAGGGCGGAAGGCTTCGAGGAGACATGCTCCAGTTGAGGTCGCAGGAGCGTCGCCCAACTGTCGTGTGCACACGAGCCAAGTGCATTGAAGGACGATGGCGTTGCTCCTCGTCCCACCAGCAGCAGCGAAAGTCGCCCAACTGTAATTGGTGTACCACTGGTGTACGACTTGTGTACAACTGGTGTGGATGAGGACCCGAAAGGACGCGTGTGCTCGCAATAGAAGACCCTCCTCCAAACAGAAGCCTCTGGTGGGATCCGTTTCATCTCACGCTGAAAATCAATTTGACTGGAGTATTATATTGTACAGGTAAAATCATATAGTGGCGGTCACTTTGATACATCAATTGACCCAGTGTATTACATTTTGAAGTGAACCTGTGCAACCACGTCTCTGAGACATGGCTGACGGAGCACAAGTCGGCGCGAAGGAGAGCTCTTCGTGGACCCGAAGCAGCAAAAGAAAGAGCTTTTGGAGCGAAACGAAGGCCACGAGACGTCGCCCCAATGCTATTTCCTCTCGCCTTTCATATCTCAGCGTCTCGGCCGTTGCGCGCCTCGCTTGAGGCTTGCTGCCTGCCCGCCAGCGGCCTCTCAAAGGCGCTCTCCTGCCGTCAGTCCGCTCCAGAAGCTCACTTCGAGATTTACCAAGCCCAACCAGCAACCCTTCCCAATTTAGCTGATTAACGATGCGTCTCGCCTCCATCCTCGCGTTCGCCGCGCTCGCCACCTGTGCGCTCTACGGTTCCGTCGCCGCCGAGGAAGCCGCGCATGTCAAGGTGCACTACAAGCTGCGCATCCAGGACGACTCCAAGCCAGTCGCGCATGCTGCCGGTCACTCAAAGAGTGTTGATGTCCAACGCGTTGGCTGGCACCCTCTGTCCCACAAGAACGTTCACAAGCAGAAGGCCGACGAGCCGAAGGACAGCAGCAAGCCCCTCCCCAAGAACGACAGCAAGCTTCAAGCCCCAGCGGACAAGGGTGATGGCAAGCCTCTTGCTAAGGACGATATCAAGCCACAAGTTTTAAAGGAGGATGACAAGGGTGATGCGAAGCCGCCGGCTCCAAAGGAAGATAGCAAGGGTGATGGCAAGCCACTAGCTCCAGCTCCGAAGGATGGCAAGGACGACGTCAAGCCCCCAGTTCTGGCTCCGAAAGAGGATGACAAGGGCGACACCAAGCCATCTGTCCCGGCTCCGAAGGATGATGGCGAGGGCAACGTCAAGCCGCCGGCTCAAAAGGAGGATAACAAGGACGATGTCAAGCCATCAGCTCCGGCTCCGAAGGATGACGGCGAGGGTGATGTGAAGACTCCAGCTCCGAAGGGCGATGACAAAGAGGATGCAAAGACGCCAACTCCAACGGATGTGGATGTAGCCCCAAAGACCGACCATGAGAAGACCCCGGCGCCAGCTCATGACAGCTCGAAAGACGACGACGATGACGATGACGATGACAAAGATGGCAGCGATGGCAGTGACAGCGACGATGGCAGTGGCAGCGACGACGGAGCGGACGACAGTGCGGATCTGGGCGACTCCAAGGAGCCCAAGACGAACAAGCCCAGCGACGACAAGAACTCGAACGGGTCACAAGATGACGACGGGTCTCAGAAGGACGACCAGAAGCCTGTGTCAAAGGCGGAATCGCTCCTCATCAAGGCGTATGCGCGCGTGAAGAAGCAGTCGGTGCACAAGGCCATCGATACCAAAGTAAGCCCCAAGGTCAAGAAGATCACAAAGAAGGCTGTTGCTGTGGAGAAGAAGAGCAAGTCTCCGGTGATGAAGAAGGCGCACGTGGCCAAGAAGGCGACCAAGGAGCACATCAAGTAGGCTCTGCTTTGTTTATCGTCGTTTGGCAGGGTCAGTTCTTCACGGGAGGCACTTTCGTATTTCATTTCATAATTTCACGCTTTGCAAAAAATTGGTTAATTTGTAGCCATTTCATTTGAGTGAGTGCGAATTGTGAACCCATGTCTCAAACTGGCTTGGATATTGAGGCCAACCGGTTTCAATTTTCGTGCGTGGTCAGGAAAACTAATCGTATCGAATCTAACAGTATATCATATTTTACAGGGTATCACTATTCTAAAACACTTGTTTTTTGTAAGAAACATCTCATTTTCGTTTTTGCATGTGTATTAAATTTCGCAGGTTGGAAAAGCATGTCGGCCGTTTCATGGAAAACGCGAGTCGGCAGTAGTTTCGAAATGGAAATTGAGAGCTTGAAGCGTCGTCCCGTGGAAAGAACCTGCTAGGAAGAGCCGTCTGGCTGGCTCCCTTTGGCCGCTCGCTCTTCTCTTCTCTCAGTGCCGATTCGGAGCTGCAACCACCAGCTCAACCCGTCCACGTGCAGCCATGAAGCTGTCCGCTGCTACTGCGCTCGTCCTCATCTCAGCGACGGTGCTGCTCTCTCATACTGATGGCGTCCAAAGCGCCTCTGCGCTGGTCGAGACGCAGCTGAACAAAGATCACGTCCCATCGCAGGGGAATCCGAGTCTGGACGATCGTGGGTGGCGGGCGCCAGTGATTGACAAGAAGCTCCAGCTAAGTCCAGTGGAGAAGCAGAAGCCTACTTCAATTACCAAGAAGCGGACGCAGCGCTCGTCTCATGCGAAGGAACTGGTCAAACGCAGCAGGAGCGAGGGCGACAGCAAAGATGCGCCAGCGACAGACAAGAAGACGCAGCACCAGCGCATTCGCGTCTCCTATGAGAGCAACAGCAGTGGCCAACAGCATTCTTCAGCTTCACGTCCACAGCACAAGACCCGCAATCCAGAAAAGGTGGCAGTCAATGACCACCACAAAGACACAGCAGACCCAACGACACCAGGGCTGCAACAGCAGCAGGACGATGGCAAGCAGGATGACGGCACCGGAGACCTCTTCGAGGTGGAGTCAGGCGGCATGGTCACCCACCAGTACTACAATGCGACCAATGTCCAAGAGCAGGCCCGGATGGTCAGTGCTGCCGTGAAGGTGCAGATGGCCGAGGCCGAGTCGCTCCGTCAAGACGCCTCATCCAATTCGCTTGTTGGCATAATAGCCGTCGTGGGGCTCGTCGTGGGCGCTGTCGGCATCATCGTGGCCGTCGTGGCGCTGCTGCGTCAGTACAGCGAGTTCGCCGAGGTGGAGCTCGAGAGCGACCTCCCAGACGTGGAGGCAGGCAAAGCCCAAGTCAGCAACGCAGAGGTGGAGATGGTCGCTATCGCAAGTGCACATGGCGTCGCTGACGCTTCAGAAAAGTCGTCGTACCTGCCGTCGGATGTGGAGGAGGAGGAGGAGACCAAGGAGGGCGACGACGGCGTGTGTTGATACGTGTAGACTACGTGTAGACTGCATACGCGGTTCTTCTTCTCTTGTGCGTCAGTTGAGGTCTCATATAGGCAGTTGGCATAACGCGTGGCGTCCCATCCAACGTTCGTTCATAACTGTCTGTGGTCTTGCTCGCTTGCTTTCGATTTGAGCTCTTCAAAAATGTCGCTTTTCGCGATGACGTCACTCGCCCACCCAACAAACCCGAATCCGTCACACGCCAAGCAGCCAATTGATGTTGCTCGAAGGGCTAGCACTAGATCCGTGTTGATTCATGCAACAATAAATTACCAACCATGTGGTTTTACGTTGCGGGAGACCTCTCTTCCTGCACCGTACCCCTTTTACTGGTGAGCTGTTCTGCTTGGTGCCCATGAATGAGCGGCTCGTGGCGGTTTGGTGGCATTTAGAGAAAGCGGAAGAAGCCCATCAGTCCCTCCAACAGACACCATGCTCCGCCGAGTCCTCAGCTCCACGCGCGCCGTCACGGCCAACTCCAGCGCTGTGCTGCGCCGCAGCATGGCCACCGTCTCCAGCGAGATGACGGTGCGCGACGCGCTCAACACGGCCATGGACGAAGAGCTCGAGCGCGACGAACAGGTCTTCCTCCTGGGCGAGGAGGTCGCGCAGTACAACGGCGCGTACAAGGTCTCCAAGGGCCTCTGGGAGAAGTACGGCGACAAGCGCATCATTGACACGCCCATCACGGAGGCCGGCTTCACGGGTCTCGCCATCGGCGCCGCCTACCACGACACCAAGCCGATCGTGGAGTTCATGACGTTCAACTTCGCCATGCAAGCCATCGACCACATCATTAACTCGGCCGCCAAGCAGTACTATATGTCGGCCGGTGACATTAACGTCCCGATCGTCTTCCGCGGCTCCAACGGCGCTGCCTCTGGTGTCGGTACGCTTGTCTTGTAAATGCTTCTGTTGCCCATAACCACGCCTGCAGCAATACTAACGCTTATCTCAATGCTGTTTATCATATTGACAGCCGCTCAGCACTCGCAGTGTTTCGCGGCGTGGTACGGCTCCGTGCCAGGCCTCAAAGTCGTCGTGCCGTACGACGCTGAGGATGCGCGTGGTCTGCTCAAGGCGGCCATCCGCGACCCGAACCCAGTCGTGTTCCTTGAGAATGAGCTGCTCTACGGCGTATCGTTCCCCGTGAGCGAGGAGGCGCAGTCCAAGGACTTCGTGCTGCCGATCGGCAAGGCGAAGATCATGAAGGCCGGCTCGGACGTGACCATCGTCACGTTCTCGCGCATGGTGGGCGTGGCGCTTGAGGCCGCGGCCGAGCTCGCCAAGGACGGCGTTGACGTCGAGGTGATCAACCTCCGCTCCATCCGCCCGTTCGACCGCGAGACGATCATCAACTCGGTCAAGAAGACCAACCGCATCGTGACGGTCGAGGAAGGCTGGGGCCAGCACGGCATCGGCGCTGAGATCGCCGGCGTCATCATGGAGACGGACGCGTTCGACTACTTGGACGCGCCGCTCGAGCGCGTGACCGGCACGGACGTGCCCATGCCGTACGCCGAGAACCTCGAGCGCCTCTGCGTGCCGCAGATCGAAGATATTATTGCTGCTGTCAAGCGCACGACCTCTCGCAAGCTGTAAAGCAGCTTTTGGTTCAGTCAGTCTCTCTGAAGGCGTGGTTGTGTTGGGTGACTGGAAGACATAAGCCAGTCAACACCGCCCATTGCCAACTAGCAGCTGAAGAGAGGCTGAGAAGAAAGAAGGTCGAGAGTGTGCTAACGAATGAAAAGAAGAAGAAAAACAGCACCACGACCGCTGTGATTGTCGAAATGCCCTCTTTCCCAAGCTGAGTTGGCTTGACGATCAGCAGCGCTTAGCTCGCTTTCTACACACACTGTCCTTTCATCCACTGAGCCGCGATGGCTAACTTACTTGTGATCCCCTAGGTCTCAGTTTGCTCAGAAGCCAAACTCGCCAAAGAAGTCGACGTCCTTCTTCTTCTCGACCGGAGCTGGTGGTGGCACCGAAGCTGGTGGTGGCACCGAAGCTACTGGGGTCGGAGCCGCTGGGGCGGAAATGAAGCTCGAGCCGCTGGATGACGGCGCAAAGCTCGAGCTGACGCTGGAGCTCGAGTTCGAGAATGCGGACGACGAGGACGAGGACGAGAAGCTGTTGGCGTGTGGGCTCAAGTAGGAGGAGGCCTCTGCTGCCGAGGAGCTCGAGCCGTTGAACGAGTTCGCCTTCACCTGCGGCTGCTGGCCACCCAGCTGCGAGTCGAGCCACGAGTCGTTGTCATGGCCTCTGCTGGGCGTCTGGCTGTTGCCAATGCCAGAGTACTTGCCCGTGGGGGCCAGACCCGAGTTGAAGGTCGGGAACTGGCCTTGACCACCGCTGCCCTGGCCCGAGGAGCCGTTCACAGTCGAGTCCACGACCGTCTGAGCGGTCTTCCAGACGGCCGAGGCACCGCTCGAGAGCGCCGACCAGCCCGTCGAGGCCGTGGATTTGACGTTGCTGCTCAGCGCTGGGTCCGAGATGGTGCTCTGCACGTACGACCAGCCGGACGAGACCTTTGAGCCCAGGTCCTTGTCCTTCACAAGACTCGCAGCCGTGCTGGCAGCCGTCGACGCGACCGATGTCACCGTGCTGGTGAGGTATCCAAAAGCGCTCGAAAGATCCTGGACGCCGCCAGCGCTCGAGGGTGCGCTTGTCTCGCCGCCACTACCGATGCCCTGCATGCCGTTGGCTCCGAACTTGGCCTGCATACGCGCACGGGCCTCGTCGCGGAGACGCACCTGTCGGGCGACGTAGTCGTTCTCGGACTCGCCCTTGAGCGCCTCGATGCCGCGCGTGTCCGAGTGGCCATTCGCCGAACCGCCGGTGCCACCGGCCTGCTGCAGGCTGCTAGCGTCCCATTTGGGAAGTGGCAAAGCTCCGCGACCCTCAACAAGCGCGGTGAGACGCTGGCGATAGGCCTCAGCCTGCGGCGTGTTGTACTTCTGGCTGATCGAGAGGTTCTTGGGCACGCCCGCGGCCGCAAACGCCTCGCGGAAGCTGTCGTTGCCGCCTTGCTGCAGTGCATACAGTACGTATGCTATTAGTACGTACGATATATATAGACATGTTACTATGGAAAATATATTGATGGAGCGAACCTGCATCTGCTGGACCTGCTTGTCGGTCCACGAGTCCATCGTGACGGAGCGCACGAACGAGATGTGGACGCCCAGGCCGCGGTGACGGCCCGAGCACTCGAGACACATGAACGTGCCGTAGGAGACGGTCGCCCACTGCGGGTACGGCGCGTCGCAGTCCACGCAGCGCTGTCCAGTCACACGTAAAGTACGCTGCTATGTCAGTTAAGCGAATCAACCGACTGAGAACGACTCACAGACGTACGTTGTTGCCGGCCAGCTTGCGCAGCTGCTGCTGGGTCTCCATGGGCATCTGATGCGCCTCGGAAGCCATCATCTCTCGCGTGTTATTAGCTGCGGCGCTTGTACTGTAAGCTTGGAGCTCGATGCGCTCGCTGTGTTGCCTGCTTGCGAGACGCTCGTGGGGATTCTGAAGTCAGACGCGTGGTGGTGTGTCTAAAACAAGCGAGAAAAGTGCTGAAACTTGCGGTGTGCAATTTCAGCCAATACGAATTTAAGGAGCTCTATTTTGGCAAATGGAATCGATGAATGGACCATCATTTCTACCAATGATGTAATGCCAGAGTGACCAGAATTTTCTGGCTCGGAAGCTGAAGCACCTGATCCACATCAAGCAAGGTGAATGACCCATTCGCTCGTTCAGTATGCAGGCAATGGCCAGCTACAAAATGCGAAAGATGGATTATTCGTATTGTTAAATGTACTTCTTCTGGAACGAGACCGTGCGCGTCTTCTTGGGGCGCTTGAGCGCCTGCACGAACGTCAGGTTCACGACGACGACCCACGTGAGCACGAGCGCCACGTACGTGGCCAGCGCGCTGTAGCCGCTGCCGCAGATCATGTACCACGAGTCCTCGTAGTGCAGCTGCGTGAGCGGGTAGTTGCAAAAGTTGAACTCCTCTTCGAACTCGTGCACGCACAAAAACTTGTTGCGCGTGTGCGTCATGCCGATGAGCGAGTAGGTCGTCTCGCGCTGCGAGCAGTCGCCCGGCGGCTGGTGGTGGCCGTGCGACACGATGGCCGACGGGTCGATGAATGCGACGAGGATCGTCATGACGCTCGAGTACACGAACACCATCTGGTTGATCGCGTGGTCCACGCAGCTGTAAAGCCAGTCGCTGTCGTACGCGTCCACGGGGTCGAGGTGGTCCTCGATGTACGGCTCGTCGCGCTCGCGGTCCGCCATCCACATGAGCACCAGACTCAGGCCCAGGAGCAATACAAAGCAGACCTGATTCCGACAGTGTTACAATTTGCTGGTAAGCTATAATAGCAACAGATAAGAACGAAGAGCTACAGTACCGGTGTGTGGATGCCCAGCAGATGCGCGAACGCGTGATACAGGAGAACGAGGAAGATGACTGCGAAGAGCGTCGAGATGAGCTGCATGAGCAGTACGTAGCTCCACTCGCGCTTCCAATACTCTTGCTCGTAGTACGCGCCTTGCAGCATGCAGCTATTCATACGAAGAGATACAGTTAGTTATCGTAAATGTGGAGATCAGCAACATGCTGTTATGCCAATGCACCTTCGCAGTGTGTGGTGCGCGCAGACGAAGGCCATGCCGAAGAAAAAGTAGTAGAAGAGCGTGTGGTACGGAACTCCATAGAACCGGTCCTCCAGCAGCGGGTCCGTGTCGTGCCACGTCCACCAGAGGAACTTGGACCCCAAGAGCTCAAACGGGAACGCCAGCAACACGACCAGCACGCCCATGGCTAGCGGCTGGATGAACGCATCGATGCGCAGTCGAGACGTCGCAACGAAAGCCCTGTGCAAGCATGTAGTTAGTAAGATACATTCAATTCCCCATTGATTCAAGCACAACTTACATGTAGTAAAACTGCGCCTGCATGAGCACGTAGTAGAACGGCAGCCGCTCTGGGATCAGCATCACCTGCAGCAATACAAAATAACACACAAAACTATGAGCTCACACTACAGCACCACATCAAGCTCAATACAATAACAGAGTGCATCTCACCAAAGTCTGCGCGTGCCATCGCTTCTGGTCGAAAAACAAGAGCTCCACGATGACCGCGAGCAGCGCGGCAGCGGCGAGCATCGTGGCGTTGCGCTTGCCGGATGAGTGCACGTGCAGCAGCAGTAGGAAGGCGCAGAGGTAGGACGCCGCCTCGATCGTCAGCAGCGACACGTTCTCCTGCAGCAGCCCGAACAGCGCGATGGACACCACGCGCGCCTGCACCATCTCGCTCGTCACTTGTGCTTACGTGGAATTATTGGGCATGTTGGTTCAAGAAACGCACTTGTTTTTCCAAACAATTAACATCCACGCACGCACTTTGTCTATCGGTTAATTGTTTTCTCAGTTCGACTTGCGGTCGTGCGCTGCTGGCGTCGAACAGACGCGGTATCCCGCCAAGAGGAAGGCGCTGAGCAGCACGAGCGCGAAGAGGAGCTTAGAGACCGAGAACATATCCAGCTCACTCAAGGGCTTTGCGGCATCTCCTTTATTCCCACCACCAGCTGAAACAGCACCCACGTTGCCAGAGAGCACCGCTGGGGCGGGGCTGCGGTTCCACATATGCCCCACTTTCTGCTTCCACGTCTCGCCGCCGCGTGCGTCTGCTGCCATTCGATCCGCAGCAACCTGGGCCTGCAGCTCATTCTCGCGATCCAAGTCCTTGGGGATGTAGCACGTAGCTCCTTCGTACCCGCTGTCGCACTTGCACTCGCCGTTCACGCAGTCGCCGTTGCTGCTGCAGTGTTCGCGGTAGACACATATCACCTTTCGGTCCACGAGCGGGTACTCCTGCTGCTCAGCATACCCACTCGAGAGCGACTTGAGGTAGCGGTCAAAGGCAATGTCGTGCTCCGAGAGACTCGTGTCCAGGAACTTGGAGTGGTCCTTCTCCAGATCTGGGAACAGCAGGCTGAAGCGGCCGCGTCGCGCGTACTCATGCATCGAGTCAAACAAGCGGTGCGCCACGTACGGAGGGAACCAGCCAAGACACGACCAGCACGCAGTGTCCCACGTGCGCGCCTTGTCGGAACACTTTTGCGAGCAGAACGTCGGAGTTGACGGGCGGAAGAACTTGTCAAACGGCAGCTTCGCCTGCGGGTGGACGCCGACCAAGTTGAGCAAATCGAAGAGCATGCGCTTCTTGATCGCCTCGTCCGTGCCAAACACGGTCTTCTCGGGGGCGAGCGACGGGTTCGAGTTCACCTTGACGAGCCACGGCTTGCCCACGTCGTCCATCTCAAAGTCAAACTTCCACAAATCGAAAAACTTGTCCGTGAGATCCGTTTTATCACCACCTTCGGCTGCCGACTGCGTGCGCTTGAGCTTGGCGATCTCGTCCTGGAAATGGCCGCGACTGCTCGCAATCGATCGGATGATCGCGTCGTTGATCTCTCGCTGCAGGCGGCTGGTATCGAGGCCCTGGGCCATCATGTATCGCTTCACGATCTCCCACGCGTTCGATCCCTCTCGCTCGGCTGAAGGGAATTCCTGGAACTCCTTCTGAAGCTCTGGGAAATCCCATGGGGCGTAGTACTCGTCGAAATTGTACGTTCCTCGATCCGTGTCGACTTTCACTTCTGCTGGGTACATGACCTTGGCGATCTTGACCTTCGCGTGGTTGAACACGTAAATGCGGAGTGGGTCGACCGATGTCACTGCGACGTAGAAGCCGACGTTGAACTTGTGGCCGTCGAGCAGGTATGGCTCAATATATGACGACACCTCGACCTGCTTGCCCTTGAAGTCGTTCGCCAGCTTGGCCTGCAGGTCCTGATTGTTGATAATAGCAGACCCTGGGGTGGTGGCAGCCTCGTCACCACTGACAGTCTTCTCGCGGACCAGGAAGCGCTGGTAGATGAACCAGTCGCGCTCACGCTTCATCTCGAATTCGACTTTCTTCAGGACTTCGGGGAACGCCTGCGCCATCTCCGCCTCATTGCGCGGCAGCTCGTAGTGCTTCGGGACGTAGTTGAAGTAGTAGCGCGCGTGCTTCTTCTGGTTCTTCTGGATGTGCTTGTAGAAAAGATCTGAGGACGTGAGTTGCTCGGCGCCGGGGAGGTGGTTGATCTTCGGTCGGTACGCGTCCGAGAAGCTCAGCTGGTCGTACGGTGGGGACGCAACGACGCTCCACACGAGGTCGATCTGGTCGCTCGTCTTGGGCAAAAAGGACCAGAGAAAGCGCGGGTCCTGCGCCGCCTCGCCCTGGTCCTGCGAGTTGGACGGCACGAAGCGCTCGATGCCGAGCGTCTCCAGCGTCTCGAGCAGTAGCTTGTGCTGGTTGCGCGGCTCTTCGGGCAAGAAGAAGCGCGCGGGCGGCGGCTGTGCAGCTGCGGTGGCCTGGCAGAGCCCAGCGACGGCAGCAGCGAGCAGCAGAGCGTGGACGCGCATGGTCCTCTTGCTTGCTTCTTGAGTCGGTCAATTGCCTTTGTGTTCGTCTGTCTCTACAGAAAGCTGCCTTTTTGCTGGTTCCGCCTGTTGTTACGAACACTGGGAATCTGAACTTTCAGGTGTGTTATGAACCTGTTAAGAACACATAAAGTGACCATTTTGCATGGCTGGAAACGGATCATTCGTCGTGCGGACATGCTCATGCTCGCATGAGCTCATGCGAGCATGATACAAGCAAACATCCACACAGATGAAGCACTCGCACACAAGCAAGAGACCTGAATACACGAAGGGGGCTATAAATCGCATTATCGCTTTAAGGCACAAGAGCACGCACGCGCACAGCGAGGCGCATCATGTGCGGCACCTAAAAGCGCAATGCGACTGCTCTATGGCGTGTTCCTTAAAGCTTCGGGACGGTGATCGACGCCTCGCGGAAGGCCTTGAACTTGGCGAGTCCCGGGAACTGCAGCTCCTTCATCATGCTCTGGAACATGGCGTTCGGCGACGCAGCGCCGGCGTGGGTGGCCTTGAGCGCCGCCTCGACTGGCGACGCGGTCGCGCAGCAGGCGCACGTGTGGAAGCCCTGGCGCTGCTTGTGCTTGGGGCTGCGGTCACAGATCACGTACACCTTTCCTCGTCGGCGCACGACCTTGCAGCCGTCGCACATGCGCTTGACGGACGAGCGCACCTTCATCTTGCTCTTCTTCTCTCGCTCTTCCTGGGGACAGCAGCAACACTGACCGTTCGGGTGAAAGCCACCCAAACAAAGCACACACCAATAAAACGCCCGTCGAGCGTTTTTTGGATGAAGGCCAATAAAACGCCTTTTTTAAACGTTAATTTCTGGCATGTGTGACGTGTGACAGACATTGGGTTAAAATAGTACGGGGTTCATGCAAGGCAATATCAAGCAAGGCATGAAAATGATGATGATGAGCCGGCGCTGCCTGCGTTTATATCAATATGCAGCGTCTCCATTTGTCTCCTATTTGTGCTTACTTCGATTGCCTCGTTACAAATTCAACTACCGTACTACGGAGCCATATCGGCTGTCTGGCATGGTCTACATACAGTATCACCACACGTGGTTCTAGAACTTGGGGAAGTACACGGCTGCTCTTGTCATTGCGATGCCGACGACGATGCCCACAACAAAGAGCATGCCCATGGCGCCGAGGTACTCGAAGGCCGTGATCATCGTGGATTGTGTCTCCGAGACGTCGCCCGCGAACCAGACTTCGCTCACCACCTTGCGGTTTGTCCAGATCTTCTCCGCCACGTACGACGTCACGCCGATGATGAAGATGCGCAACACCAGCGGCAGCTGCGCCGGCTCCTCTTCCTCTGCAGTGGCATTCGATTTCGTGACCGTCTGCTTCTGCGCTGCGCTCTTGCTCTTCTTGCCCTTTGCTGCCGTTGTGGCGCTGGAGCTCTTCTTCGCCATGGTGATGGCTCGATTGACGCCTTCGATTGCAAATGTGCCGGTTGCAATTTGCAATCATTTCTGGAAACTGCATCAATAGCCAATAAATATGATTAATTAGGGGGCAAAGTTTGACGATTTGCATTTATATAATTGTATAAGACAATATCCTTTAGAATTAGCGAATATAGACCATATTTTGTGGTTATCACGCATGGGGCACAATTGATTTTGAATTTCTGAACGCGGACGCACTCTCGCTTTTCGCAAGACGACCGCATCATGGCGCCGACGAACCGCCGACGCGCGCCTGCCGCCAGTGCCAACGGCCGCGCCATGCGACGCACTCGTACGGGCGCAGACAGTGACGACAGCGTCTCGTCGTCCTTCGGACCACTACCGCCCATCGGAGAGGACGTGGAGCTCGCCAAGGCGCTGAGCGTCACGAGCACGGGCACGCACTTCAGCGAGTCGCCCGACCGCCAGCTCAGTAGGAAGAAGACAGGCGTGCGCGCGCGAGAAGACTCGGAGGACGAGATTGAGAAGAAGAAGCGACGCGCGCTTACGCTGCTGGAAGAAATCGAGGCTGAAGGTGCGTTCTATGAAGGTTCACGTGCTGTTGAGACGATTTTTTTTAATCTTGTTGTATCGTGTGTGTTGATGCCAGTCGAGAAGCGCTGCGAAGACCTCATGGCGGAGGCAGAGCACAAGGCGAAAGATCTGCACATGGAGCTGAAAGTGCAGCTCATGTTCCTGCCCGAGGCTGTGCGCAAGATGCCGTGGAAGACGTTCATCGAGGACTTTGGCGGGAGCCTCGAGAACGTCATTCAGAACGTCAAGGACCAGGATTACAGGAACTACGTGGCGGCGTCTCCATTGAAGGTATCGCATTTACTGCCTCGTCTTGCTTTGATGCTGGAAATTAATGTGCTAACTCATTTGCTACACGTAGTCTGTAGGCAAAGCGGTTCCTTCCAGAGCACCTGCAACCGAGGTATGCGTTTGATATGTAATGAATGTGTGTACTTTCGCTGTATGCTAATACATTTATCTTGTTATTGAACTCAACAGGCAAAACGAAGCAACAACCAGCTTCCTCCGCTTCCACACGCCACGCCAGCAGCCCTCAACAGACGACTCGTTGCGTTCGAGACACCGTCATTCACACCGTTTGCCCATGGCGTCCCAGGGGTAAGAATGCGCGTTCTTGCTCACTTACGCATTGTGCTCTTGCTAACTCTCTACTTGTATTGATCGTAATGCAGACCCTCCTGCGCACAGCTCGCAAGGGCGAAACGATCTACTCCATTCGCGGGTCGCCAATTGTCCCCGACACGGTCGTGAAAGCTCCAGTTGGCTCTCTCGTCGCCACTTTCCAGGGAGCCAGCGCATCGCCCCTGACGTGTATAACGCTGGATAACGAGACAACACTCGATCTCTCAAATCCAGACGAGTTAAACGAAGAGTCCAGAGCAAGCGCGAAGGCCAAGATCGCGGCCCTGCAGGCAAAACTCAATGCGCTGATGATGCGGTTCAACTAGGCATAGAGACGCTCTTGGTTTGCTCGTCGACGTTGATAGAGAAGCAGATCGAGGGCCGACAAGTGCCATAACTTATTTAGGGACGAGCGAGACGAAGTAGACCCAGACCGACAGGATACAGTTCGGGTATCCGCAGACGTACACTGCGAGTGCGAACTCGACGTTGGCGCGCTCGTTCCAATGGATGTTCTGCCACATAATTAAGTACAGGTCAGCAGCAGCCAAACCAATTTCACAATACAAGCGCGCAGACGAAAATGCAAGAGCAACTTGCCGTGTTCTTCACCAAGTCGACGACTTTGTCCAAGTCTGTGAACGTGACGTTCAGTGGCATGCCGCTGATCTCTTTGGTTTGCTGAAGATCGTGGAGCACGTTTGAGTCGCCTGCTTCTTTCTTCTCGCTGGTGTGTTCTGACGATTGCTGGCCTTGCATGTAGCATTCCAGCTCCTCCAGGTGCCCTCGAAGCTTCATGCTCGCGTCGATGTTGAAGGTCGTGGTGAAGCGATTGCTGCGCCATCTTCGGATCTCCAGTTTAAGTGTCTCCCGGATCTCCAACTCGACTCTGTGGACGTACTCATCCGGGGTTTCTTCATACCGCAGGTCTCGGAATTGGACGCTCGATAGCGTGAATTTGTCCTTCTGGATCGTCGTCGAGTGGAAGAATGGCTTCCAGGCCCTCGAGTTCGTTTCGATGTCCCAGTTCAAGTCGCGAAAGCGTGAAGTTTGCTGCAAGTTCGCAAAGATATTGTCGCTTGACACGATGAGAGACACGTCGCGCATGGGGCACCGGTCGTCCCAGACGTGATAGCCAACACCAGTGCTCGCATTCCAGAGAACGCTTCGCTGTGGAATCTTGTACGCATCCTGTCGAAGCACGTACACTCCGTCGCCTTCGGGCACAGCATGTCCGACCACCAGGTAGTTGTGATAATTGGGCTCGTTCCGGTCGAGCCAGTGGAAATAGTTGCAGAGCAGAACAGCGTGCTCCTCGTAATCGCCAGCGTTGATCCCAAGAAACTCCTGCGACGTGCTCCAGATATCCTTCTCGCCATCGAAGAGGTGCCAGTCGTCGAGAAATGGGATCAGCTTGACAAAGCGCACGAGTTTCTGTAGCGTCGTCGCGGATTTCGAGAAGACCCCAGTTCGCGGAGGCTGTTGAGCGCCCAGGTACTGCGACAAGAAGGTGTTCCCATTGTTCAGGCTGCGCACAAAGACGTGGAAGTTCCGGTGCTTGGTCGCGGCGTTCGTGTTCTGCGTCTTCAGGGTCCAGTCGTTCGCGTACTGGACAAGCCTCTTGTTGGCTTCGCTTGCGTCGTCGCTGGTGCCAATGGAAACGACAGTGTCCTCAAACGACTTGACTGGCAGCGGCAGCAACGGGTCGAGCGTCATCATCAAGCTGATAAACGTGGCCTCGCGGCTGATTTTCTTCACGCCATCTTCGTCTTTGTCGTCCATTGCCTCGCGCCTCATTGGAGATTTCGGATTCAGCCTCGGTGTCTCATCGTCCGCTGAGCTCCTCGGAGTTCCAATTCCAATCAAGCCGTCACCATCATCTGCTGACTTGAGGTTCACGTATCCCAAGTGCTCGATCGGCATATCGCAGCGGAGCGTGGCCTCGAGCGAGCCATTGTTGTGGAATAGCGTGGTGAACGGGATGCAGAGACCTCCGAGGAAGTAGTTTTCCTGGTGGAACGAGCTCAACTGCGCTCCCGTGCCGTTCGTGTCCGCCACTGTCTCGAGTCTGGCGTCGTCATCCTCGCCGAGGACTACCACTTGGTCAAAGAGATTTATGCGGATCTCGTCCTGACACTGTTGGATCGACTCGGGCGACCAGTCGTCGAGCGGAGGGCGAAACGGCACGACGAGCGTCTTCATCCAGTTTGGATTGGAGCTGTTGCTGCTGCTGGTGCTCACCAAGGAGCAAGCGGTCTTGCGCTTCTTGCCCTGGAAGCAGATCTCGACGAAGATCTGGCTTTCGTAGCTGGTTGGCTGTCGTAGCGACCGCACTTCGTTGCCGACGACCTCCGTGTCGTCATCTTCGAGCCCGTCGTCAAAGTTGTCAGGTCGCTCTTTGCTAGCACTTTGATTGGCTTTGCGCCCGTTCACCTTGGCTTTCAGTCGAGATGGGGGTAGTGCGGATCGGCGCTGCGTGACGCGAACAGGGACGTTGAGGGCTTGCTGCACCTGGATGTAGAGATCGCAGCAGTTGGGCCACTCTGCGAGTGCGCTTGGAGCCGATCGCTTAGCCGCCTGAGGTCGCAGTCGTCGTCGCGGTGCAAAGAGACGACCGAGCCCAGAAAAGTCCAACGTGCCTGGGAAGAGCGGGAGCGGCTGCTCCTGGATGATGCTCGCGAGCGTCTTGCTCTTCTCATTCGCGACGCTCTTGCGCTTCGTCACGAGCTGGTTCTGCTTGACACGGTCGATGAAGTCGTGGATGCGCAGCAGATTCAGCTTGCGCTGGCGTTCGATGCTGTACAAGTCCCCTTCTTCGGCGTTCTCAGCGCGCAACTGGTGGTCGTAGCCCTTGATCTCAGGCCGGAGTAGCGTCAGGTACCTCTCGTTCGCAGCGATCTCGCCTTCCTCCAGCGGCACTGGGGCTTCGAAGACTGCATGCTGCCACCGTGTCGCGTCAACGCCACCTCGACTGGGGGCCGCGTCCTCACGACATGCAGCTGCCTCGCAGATGCTGGTACCGAACTTGGCTGAATGCTCACGATCGCGCATCTGCAACAGCAGGTTGCGCTTCGTGAGCGACACGCTCGACGCGAACGGAGTGCTGCTGTGAAAGAGCAACTGGGAGTGGCTGAATGCCAATGCGCTCGTGCGGAAGACGTCGCGCGTGGTCATGAGCTCGGATTGCGCCTTCAGATGCCTTTGCAGCCGCACAGCAGACGCGTTCTCCGGGTCGTTCGGGTCGAGTACGCTCTCCAGAGCCTTCATGTGCACCAGGAAGTCGCGTTCGTAGCTGAAGCTGCTCTTGTTGAGTTCTTCGCGGTTGTGGCGAGCTGAGCTGCTCGTGTGCCGGCTGCCAATGACCTTTGCACGGTCGTTCCTCAGTAGTGATCGCATAAGCGGCGGTCGCTTTGGTGGGACGTAGCAGCTCGCTTCAGTGTCTCTCTGTGATAGGCCATCACTCGATGGACCATTCTGTCTGCTAGCAGAGGACACCCATGTCGTCTTGATGTGGACTCTCCCGTGCGGACGGCGAGTGAAGTTCACGTAGAGCGATGAGTTGAGAAACGAGCTGTGCCACTGCGAGCGCGAGATGGCTGCGGTGCTGCTGAACTGGTACCACTCGTGGCTCGAAGCCAGGCTCGCGACTGGGATGCGAGCACTCAAGTCTTTAATGCCTTGGCCGGGGAGAACCACTGGCACAGACGTCGTGGAGACCGCAGTGTCAAAGACGAAGCCTCGTTCAAACACTTTTGCTGATAATGACTCGGGAAAGAACGACAGCTTGAGCCGAAACGTCTCGTCAAAGAGGACGAGTCCGCGCGGGACGACTCGGCGTCCATCTGTTGTTGACTTCGGCTGCTGTTGCAGATTCTCATCCCAGCTGCGCGCTTTGGTCGAAAATGCCTGCCTGTCGTTGACGTAAATCACCACGTAGAACTTGTGCGGACGGTGCTGCACGACCCACTCGCTAGAACAGAAGAGCGATGATGTACTCGAATTCCTGCTGTCGTGGGTCTCTGGTGGAGACTGCGTCTCTAGACACAGCACCTGGCCGAGGCACTTGTCCTGAACCTGAAGCGCTTCCAGCCGCGCAGTAAAGTGCTCGACATTCGCATTGGCCAGTGCGTCGTCGTCCTGATTCCCCTGGTCGTGATGGCGCACTCGGTCTTCCAGGATCTCAATGAAAGCCTGGATACGCGTCAGAAGAATTGGATCATCTCGCTGGAGCGTTCTCACCTGATACGGCAGATACGAACTGCTGCGAGAGCACTCCTGGAGCTCGGTCCACTTGACCAGGAGCTGCTGGTGCAGCAGCTGGAGCTTCGTCAGATCATTCAGCGCCAGCTCTACGTCGCTCACGGTCTGCGCCTCCCACTTGGTCAAGAAATCGTCCTGTTGACCACAAATTTCGTCTTCTGAAGGCTTGCAGAACGCATCGATGAAAGCGTCGATGCGGTCGAGATGCAGTCGCCACGGCTGCTGCTGCTGCACGTGGCCGTACGACGCGTAGAGCGAGCGCAATTGCGCGCCCGTGCGGTCCTGGAGCCCAAACGACACGTGGTCGTCGAGGATGAGTCTGTCGACGCAGATCTCGAGCATCGCTTCAGTATCGGGATTCGTGGATTTCAGAGCTGCTCGTCTCGCTGTAACTTGGTTGGCTGAGAAGGCTGCAGCGAAGCTTTCTTCATACTCGACTGGTGGTTTTCTGGTGTCGAAGTGCGTTCTGTGCGTGGTCGCGTGGATGAGATCCGTCAGTGGAAATGATGAGCCAGCGTTGGACGCAGCTCTTGTATTGTCATGCCCCGGCTCATCGTCATATACTGTTCGCTGCTCCCTCGTGAGTCGCTCTTCCAGTCGGACGAGCGTGCTCGGGTGGATTCTGGTCAAGTGATCTCGTTTCTCGTCTACAAAGAGTCCGCAGAGCTCTTCCTGCTGGAGCTCTTGGGTCCATTTCGAGTTCTTCACTGCAAACCCAGGCAACAGGTGCACTTGTGGACGCACGACCACGTCCTCGTGGACTCTATCGCCAGCTGCGGATTGCGCAGCAGATGTGTTGACGCTCAACCGCTTTTTCTTGGCGACTGTGAGGCTGGGGGCAATTGGGATGGCCGCATCGTCGTCGTCTGAATCCGCACCCTGGGGCTCTTGCGGATCCAAGGCCGTGTCTGGTCCATCCTGATCGAGCTCTGGGCGCTCTTTCGGAGCCTTTGTGGCCGTTTTCTTGACCAGAAAGCGGTTGTTGGCTAGCGACGAGCGCGTTTTCTCGTCCCTCGTTCTCTCGCGCTGCTTCTCGAGGTCGTTGCGCACTTCAGCGTCACTCTGGTGGCACGGCCGCGCCTTAGACGCGTCGTCTCTCGCATTGTTGTCCTCCTCAGCGCCGTCGAGCGAGAGCTTGAGCGGCGCCGCAGTCTCGCCTGTCTCGGGCGAGTTATCGTCGTCCGTGGCGCGCATCATCGAGACTTTCTCTTATAAATGAACCCATATCTTGAAAGGTCACGTTTTGTATCCGTACTTAACGTTTCTGCGAAAAGCTCAGGTTAGCAGGTCCACTTGGTCCTCAGTTTCGCGCTTCTAATGCCGCCCAACGTGCCCAAGGAGCTCCAGGTCGGTGCCAAGCTGCCCGACCTCATCGGGCAGACGCAAGTGGGCGTCGTGCGCGTGCATGACTACCTGGACGGTGCCTGGGGCGTGCTCTGCACGTTCCCGCAGACGCACCACCCGGTCTGGGCCACGGAGCTCGGCATGCTCCAGAAGCTCAAAGAGCAGTTCGACGCGCGCCACTGCCGCGTGCTGGCGCTCAACGTCGATTCGCTCAAGCAGCAGGCGCTCTTCCTCCAGGACGTGAACGAGACCCAGGACGTCAAGGTGAGCTTCCCCGTCCTGGCCGACGACAACGGCGAGCTCTCGCGCACGCTGGGGCTCGTCCCGGCCGGCGCACCAAAGCACGCGGCCGACCTGCACCGACTACCCTTCGCGTGCACGATCGTGCTGGACATCGACCTCACGGTGCGCTTCCTGTCCTACTACCCGGTCTGCGTCGGCCGCAACTTCTACGAGGTGCTGCGCGCGCTCGACGCGCTCCAGCTTGCGGTTTTCAACCAGATCGTGACGCCGACCAACTGGAAGGTGAACGAGGACGTGTTCGTGGAGCCCGACATCTCGAGCGACGCCGCCAAGAAGCTCTTCCCGCAGGGCTTTCATGAAATCAAGCCCTATTTGCGCATCACGGCCTCGCCTGCGATCAGCGAAGACAAGTAGAGACACACATGCACACAAGTATTGTTCAATTATGAATATCTTCCAGTCTCTGACTGCTTGTTGCCTACCTATATCGTACGCTACTGCTACTGCTACTACTTGTTTATATAGCCCATCTACCGCTCGGAAGGACCCGGTGGCTGCTGCTGTTGCTGTTGTTGCTGTTGTTGTTGCTGCATGAGGTGGTGGTGAGATCCGCCCGAGTTGTCTCGCTCCAGAGGTGGTGGAAGGCCAGTTGACCGTTGCTGGTGCTGCTGTTGCATCATCTGCAAGTGGTGGTGCAGCGCCTGGTGCTGAAGCTGCTGCTGGTGGTGCTGGTATTCCTGCTGTTGCTGGTGGTGGAGATGTTGTGCCTGTGACGAGTACTGC
>JAASFY010000366.1:0-25060 GCA_023334035.1 Globisporangium okanoganense
GGGATACTCCACTGGGCACTCGGCCCAGCAGGTCGCGATCTTGTCGAATTCGTACCCAGGTGAGCACTTCTTGGTCAAGTGGGTCTTGCGGTAGCACGCCTTGTCCGTTGGCGTCCGCGTGCCAATCCAGTTAGGGAGCGACCCCGCGGCTGGTGCAGGGTTGTACGTCGGCAGTGGTATATTGGCCGCAGCGGGGATGTCCATGCTCGTCTGGGTCACATCGTTGGCAGCCGAGGCCGTGCTGACAGCTGGCGTGGCGACGGTGATCACACTCGTCTGGGTGACGTCGTTTGTAGCAGAGACTGGCGTGTACGTTGGCGCTGGCATGGCGGCGATTGGGGCGGCGGTGGTCACGCTCGTCTGGGTGACGTCGTTGGCAGCTGAGACCGTGCCGGCGGCGAGGCCGCTCGAGACAGCGTGTGGAGCAGGAGGCTTGGCTCCACCAGACGAGGCCGTCAACTGTGCGAAGAGCGTCTCGTAGTCCACCAGCCCCGCCTTCGCTTCAGCGGAGGCATCGACGAGCTCGTCGTCACTGGTGGCGAAGTCACGTGTCTCCCTTGCATCCTCGCCAGTGTCGTCGTAGGAAGAGACCTTGCCGGCGGTGTACTTGGGCTGGGAGCTCTTGGTGGCGGTGATCACGGTGGTGCCGCCAGCGAGGCTGCGTGGCGTGGATGCGTGTTGGCCGTGGGCGGAGACGGAGGCAGTGAAGCTGCTCGTGACGGCAAGAAGCACGCCAAAGAGCCCCACGAAGCCCGTCGTCCTGACCATTGTGCTGGTGCTCCACGTGCGTGAGAGAAGGCAGATTTCCGAATGACAGGCAGTCGAGGGCGAGAGCTCGCCTGGGGTGTTGCCTACACTGGTGGGTACAGCACATCGATTTGTTTTCCAGCTGTCATTCGCGAACCAAGTGATGTGTGTCATCGTCACCATGGTGGGCACCTCTCCATGCTGCATACCCTACCCGGACGGAAAATATGCAGATGTGTAATATACTCCTTTTGAAGGTTGGATGGCGTGAATTAAAACCTGGTTGCTGTGTGAAGTACCGGATACTGTATGAGGTTCATGATTACTGTAAAATAATCTACCAAAGTGGTAGACGCAGACATCATGCTTCAGCCTCGCCAACAACGATGGAGCATACGTTTAACCAGTGTTGTATGCAAGCAAGTCGAAATGTATGCAGAACGATAGGTATGCTGGTTCGAAGAACTTTATCTTCCGTATGCATAAATAGGAGTCAGACACGTCACATCCTGAAATCGGTGCCTCGTCTAGTGACCGGCACTGTACTCATTCGCAGATTGAAAACCAGTCGTGCAGCAAACCACTGGTGGTGGTGGCTGCTCAGCGAAGATCTGAACCGCGAGGGCGAGACTTGCGTAAGTAAATAATAATACTGTACAGTAACATGAAGGTGACTTTGGTTGCCTTTCAGTGTATTGTATAGTTCAGCACGGTGCGGTGCAGTGTGCGTTGCGCTGCAGATTGGACGCGGCAAGTCAAACATCATACAATATGTGAGGTCTTTAATATTATTAGAGATGTAAAATCGACGACAGTGTGGAGGAGTCATCTGGCGGGACAATGGGATCTGCATTCAAGATCGGCAGCGAGAATTAGGTCTCGTCGGTACACTGCACACGAATGTACACATACGGGTGCTGGAGATGGGCTAACGGGAAACGAGTGCAGCCAATCGAATCGATCAAATTTGGAAATAAAGGCTTTGGATTGGCCCATTTTCATTTGACCTGATATACCACTATTTTGGTGGTCCGGTTTTTTATATTGGACCTTGGTTGTACACCCCGGGCCATCCTGCGCGCCCGTATGTGTATTGCGGTCCTCTATAAGGATATGTCCATCCATTTATTGTCGATCCTTTTGGGAATACAAGCCACGGAGTCTTGCCCAGCGACAGCGCTGCTTCAAGGCTCATCGTGGCTCGATGGCATGGACATACGAGGACAACCAACTTTATTACCAAGGTCGCCCTCACAATAATAAAATTATAAAACCTTTTAGGTTTTAGAAGACCACCACCACCTCTGTTATTCTTCAGCTGTTCGACAATAATGGTTCATTGAGAACTTATTAAATGCATATAGAGAGTAGGCTCAAAGGATGCATTTCTTGAAAGAAACTTATCTTGGCTAGACATGTAAACTGAAGTTTGTACTCATTTGCTTCATGAGTGGAGTAGTGAAGTGGGGACGATATCCCCAGACAGCAGCTATCTTCGCAATTTAGCTGACGTTGATTTTGGCGTTGAGCTCCAAGTGGCCGCCCGCCGACGAGTGCGGCACCCAGAGGAGCATCGAGCCACCGCCCGTGCCTGGGAGGCCGAAGAGACCCGGGCGCCAGCGGTCCATGTACATGGTCTTGTCCTTGATGTCGGCCAGCGGCTTGGTCCAGGTCACGGTCTCTCCCTTCTTGACAGACACCTCGGCGATCTTGTTGCCGCCCGACATGATGTTCACGCGCACGTCCTTCTTGTCCGTGCTCTCAAAGACGACCTTAAGCAGGCCGTCGCCAGCCTTCGTCCAGGTACCGACGGTGCCGGTGAACGCCTTGCCGACAGTGCGGAGACCCAGGGCCTGGTCTAGCGCGCCATCGTCAACCTCACCGAGGAACGACGTCGGACCACAGATCGGCTGGATGAACTCCTTGGCCATGGCAGCAATGCCCGTGGGGTCGAACATGGCCACAGCGTCCAGGCCGAAGTCCGTGATCTTGAGTGCGTAGTCCGCGGTCGAGAGCGGCTTGCCGCCCGAGCTCGACGAGTCGATGATCTGGTCGATGATCACTTGGAACGTCTTGCGGATGTCGTCACGCGTCTGGAAGGCGCCCGAGGCGTCTTTGGGCACGCAGCTCGAGGTCACCGCCGGGATGTCCTTGAGGAACAGATCCGAGTTGGTGATCGCGAGACGGATGACGTCCAAAGCGCTCGTGGGGGACGTGGTCTTGATCTGCTTCACGGCCATCGTCACGCGGTCGATGATGCTCTTGAGCTCCGTGCCACAGGTTACGCCCGTCTCCATGAGCTTGGTGAGTGCACTGAGGTCCACGGCCTTGAGATTGCTGACCGAGGCGCCGACTCCGACTTCCGTCGTGAAGTTGAGGAACGTCTGAGTGTTCAGGATGTTATCGCCCTTGCTCGTGATCTGGTCCAGGATCTTCTTGATCATGGTCACGACCTCGGCGGCCTGGCTGAGACCAATGGGTGCTGGCAGACCCAGGCATGTGGTCACGGCCACGGGCAGGTCGTAGATCGCAAAGTCCGACTTGGAGAGCAGGTACTGGAACTGCGCCTTGGTCGTGTTCGGGAAGCTCACTTCGAGCTCCTTTGCGTAGCTCACGACCTTGTTCACGGACGTGAAGAGCTGCTGGCCGCACTTGACGCCCTGCTGCACGCCCTTGCTGGCAAGGCTCAGTTGGCCAAAGACGCCCGAGGTCGCGGCGTTCAAAGCCACGGTGGCCACGGCGTTCACCTTGGTGATCACTGCCAAGGCGCAGTCCTTGTTCTGCGGGATGCACTCCATGCCGCACTCGACTGGGTACTCCACTGGGCACTCGGCCCAGCAGGTCGCGATCTTGTCAAACTCGTACCCAGGCGGGCACTTCTTGGTCAAGTGGGTCTTGCGGTAGCACGCCGAGTCGCCTGGGACGCCGAACTTTGGGCCGACCCAGTTGGGCAGCGACGCCACCACTGGCGCCGGCGTGTACGTTGGCAGTGGGATGGCGGTCGCGCTCGTCTGGGTGACATCGTTGGTAGCTGAAACCGTGCCGGCCGTGAACTGCGAAGCGTCCTGGCCGACGGCGAGGCCGCTTGTGACAGCGAGCACGACGGCGAAGAGGCCCAGGAAGCTGGTCTTGACCATTCTGACTGGCTCAAGAGGGAGAGTCTGGCAGTCAAGTGTGTGCTTGAAGGCAGATTTCCGAATGGCGACTTGGAAGAATGGTTTTGAGAGGCGGGAACAACGGAGCTCTTCGGTGATGCGCATCAAGTCAGAGCCAGTTGGACTGACTAGGTGCCAGCGACCAAGTGGATCGGGCAGCTCGGTGGAGACAGGTACGGTACGGTAACACAGCCGGTCGATTCACGCGATCAATTGAAGGATCGTGGTGTCGCCCCATTGTTTGACGAGGAGCTCCAAAACCGTTCGTGTTCGCTTCAATAATTAGTGAATGACTGAAAAATGTTATTAAAAGGTCCATTTGTATCGATTTCAATATGTTCTTTCGATAAAGAGGATTTATTGGATGTTTACAGTTGCGAGTAAGCTTCACTTCTGAACATCCTGGACCAATGGCATAAAGAGTCAGCACCAAACCCAACTGCCAAATCAACCTTTTATCGGCTTTTCCTTTCGTTTCTCCCCCCAAGTGGTATATTTAATAAATTAAAGTTCCGTCAACTTGCCGGAAAATAAGCTGTTCTGGCAATATTAAAAACTAGGATCTGGCAATTTATGGCGCCTATATAAATCCCATACAGAAGTGCTATTTGCTGTGTACTGATGAAGTTATATATGGCATTTCTATTACCGGTACCGGCGACTTCATGTAATATTCCACTGTTGCAATAGAAGATGTATCGGATTTTTTTCATTGTTCTCGGTCATTTAAAAGATTAATTTATTGCGCGGACGCCAGATTTTCGGCTCGGCGCCAAATTTAAGGCGGCCTGCCTTTCACCCACGAAAATCGAAAACCTGCTGACTTTGCGGCGCACTCTTCATGCATCCGAGAAAGGATTTGCTCCCAAGCATCCACTTGCTTGCTATGTTATTAGCTAACGCTTTAACAACTGCACGTGACGACGATGACGACTCGGGCCTGCCACTTGGCCACTGATTAAAGATCCCGTGGCTCTCAAGAGCTCAATTCGGATCCCAGCTTTCGCAAACTCGGCGCCAAATGCACGTTGTACTGTATGCATCACGGGAGTTTGTATATTTCAGTATTGGACTGCCGAATGAATTGGGCATTTGGCTTCACACCACTGTCCAGTGTGTATGTGACCAAGCCAGCTCGTCTTTGCTGTCTCTGTCTAAATCGCCACGAGGCTCCGTTATGCTGGGGCAAGCTCACCCAAATGTAATAATGGTCTGACTTGAAAAGCCTGTCTGGGAAGAGAGCATCCGTGAGTGTCTCGGGAAGGTCTTCGCGTGGATGAGAGAGCACGATAGCGCTGCTGAGAGTGATCATCGTCAGATGAAACTTTTGCCAGGGCGTCGACAACCAGACTCCACATGCCTGCGGTACAGACTTGAGTTGATGGGTTGATGAGCAACCTAGGACGCCACGAAGCGAGTCGAAGAACTTCTTCCCAGCTCCCATGATTTAACGACTGACTCGCAGTCCGTAGCCAAAAGATCGTGCTTGCCGCTTGTCGCGGTCGGATGTTACAGTACTGTACTGCATTGACACGCCTAAGCTTTGGACTTTTGCGGAACGGTTGATCCACTCTCGTCGGCTCTCTCTCGTGCCTTTGAGAGACCTCTGTTTCGTCGCACGATGCGGTGCGGTGACTTGAATATCCAAGTTCAGCGTAAGAATTGCCTCGGCTTCTTTAGGGTCCTCCGGCCGGCGCGTAGTGATCTCCACTGTAGGTATTCTCAATAATGAAAGGACATCTCGGAGTTAATTGGCATCGACAAAGCGGTTCTGGTGGTGAAGTCCAGGTTGAGCCCAGTCGAGCGGTTATCAAAATCAGCTATTTGCTCTTCGCTGAAACTGTTGCTCAGACACTCGGAAATAGTTGACCCCTTAATAAGCCACACGTCCAACGCATGAAAGAGATCAGCCAGCTTGCAGCGTGCCTGCCTGCCTTGCGTGCGAAATGAACTGAACCATGGGCTGCATCGTGAGCAAGACGCTTTCCGCCCCTGGAGGTGATGGTACCACTTCCTCGCCTCCATTCACCGACGCCGCCACGGACCAAGACGACGATGACGACGTCCACTCGAGACGCGAGCTCGACCGCGCGGCCATCGAGGAGCAGAGCCACATCAACGGCGAGCAATCGCTGCTCGCGCTCGTGATAAACGCCAAGCCCGAGAGAGACCAAATATCCAAGACCGCCCCGCTGAGAGCCCTAGAGAGGTCAGGCTCTGAGGCCTCACCTCGTGAGCGCGCCACGCTTGATGCTGATGGAACTGCAGCTACTCCAGCTGCCCCGGTTGCTAGTCATACTGTCCTGAATCTAGTCACGAGTCCGGTCAAGATCCGGATACAGGAGCCGCACAGCAGCGCCATCACGACCGACGAGCACGAGCACTCCAAGCTACTCCCTGATATCAAGTACTCCATGCGGGGCGCCCCGTTGGCAAGTGCAGGAGGTGGGCTTCACCAGCAGCAGACTGAGAATGTGGCTGGACTATTCGGGCAACCTGGTATATTATCTACTCAACTGGGTCCTGCTGGGAACCATCAGCAGCCGTTCAATGGTGCTCGGAAGCTTCAGCCGATCACGACCACAGCCATAACAAGTTCACAGCGAAGTATACAGCAGATGCCGGTGCTGGGTATGGCTCTTCCCGACAGAATGAACTTTGGTCAGCACCAACTCGGCGTTGGGCGGGGGCCAGTAGTGGCGGCTGGACGCGGAGGCTTTGCTGGACCAATCTCTCCACTGTATCGAGGACCGGTCCAGGTCGTTGGGTCAGTGACTCACACAGGGACGGCTGGACGCGGTGGAGTCATCACTGGTGGTCCTCGCGGAATTCCGAGACCGCTCCATGTCATAGCAGCGAGAAGTGGAGGCAGTCAGCGTGGACAGACCACGTTTCGACAGTTCGAAGCAGAGCACACGTCTCCGGTTCAGCAGGCTCACAGTGCTCAGCCGTCAACAACCGGAAATGAGATCAGTTCGCTTGGACCAGGGAAGAAATCAGCTAACAATGGTAGTGATGACGGCGATGATGACGACGATGACGACTTTGTGGCTGACGACGACGAAGTCGGGGACTGGGATCTGGATGGTGACGACACAGCAGTAGAGGAGCCAAAGACCTATGCTCAACAGCGAGTAGACTCGCCTACCAAGGTCACAATGATGGCTCACAACAGCACTTTTCCTTCATCCACAGAGAGCCCCATGCTGTTCAAGAAGCAGCCGCCCCATCCGATCCAGACCAGCCACTCGTTGGCTTCACGAGTCTCTTCCGGGCCACCGTCACCGCCACGGGAAGCTCCTCCTCTATCCAAGTTCCGCCCAGCGCATGGAATGGCCAACGACCTCGGCGATCTCGGGATCATAGCTGATAGTCAACTCGATGATGATGGCGATGATGACGACAGCAACTTTGGCGACGAGAACGAGGACGTCGAGGACTGGTTTGAGGCCGATTCCAGCGCCGAGAGCGCCTCTATACGAGTCAAGAAGGCATCGCCATCAGCTCACGAGCTCAAGACTGACACCATAATGTTGAAATCCGTACCTGGGAGTCTAGCGATGCACGTGGCGCCAACCATGAGTCCAGCGATGACCCCAATAGCGTTCCGCCACGCTCCATCCAGCTCTGAAGCCTTCAAGCCATCGCCTCATCCACCACCGATGCAGCGGTTGCCGTCTCGACAGTTCATCAACCCCGGGAACACCTCACCAGTGAAGAACCCAGCAACAGGCATCGGCTCGCCGACGGTCGGGTCCCCGATCAAGCAGGTCTCGTACCGCTCGAGCATCGTCAGCGCCACTCAGCCGGTGCTGCTGTCCATGGCTCCGGTACTCGGAGTTGCGCCTGGCGTCAACGCGCCGATCCGCGACACGAAAGTCGTGAAGAAGAAGCGCGCCGAGCTTCCGCAGCGCAATCTGCCGCACCCGACGCCCAAGTTCGGCGACTGGCTCAATTCGCGCACGATGATCAACAACTACATCATCCTCGAGGCGCTCGGCTCGGGCAGCTACGCCGAGGTGAAGCTTTGCAAGGAGAAGGTCTCGGGCAAGCTTTTCGCGATGAAGTTCATCAACCGCGACATCATGAAGAAGGACAAGCTCGGGAAGCAGAGTAAGCTCGACGACATCAAGCGCGAGATCGCCATCATGAAGAAGCTCAACCACCCGAACGTCCTCCGTCTCTACGAGGTCATGGACGACCCGAGCATGAACAAGCTCTTCCTGGTGCTCGAGTACATGAAGCACGGCGACTTGCTCAGTCATCAGAAGAAGAAGCACGCCGCCAGTAGTAGTTCTGGAACTGGTGGTGGTGAGGCTACTACTGGCAATGCCATGGAGAGCCTGCATGACCGGGACCTGCACTGCGTCTTCCTGCAGGTCGTGCTGGGCCTCGCGTACCTCCACGAGCAGAAGATCGTCCACGGGGACATCAAGCCGCAGAATATCCTCGTGGGCGACAAGGACGCCGTCAAGATCGCGGACTTTGGGATCTCCCAGTCGCTCTATGGCAGCAAACAGAAGCTCACTGATACTGCGGGCACGCCGGCGTTCATGTCACCGGAGATGTGCTCCGGAGAGGAATACTCGGGCCAGCTGGCCGACATCTGGGCCGTGGGCGCGACGTTCTTCATGCTCAAGTTCGGGAACCCGCCGTTCGTGGCCAAGAGCGCCATGCAGATGTTTGAGAAGATCCAAAACGACCCGCTCGTGTTCCCATTTGCGATCGACCCACTGCTGCAGGATCTGTTGACTGGGATGATGGTCAAGGGCCCACAGCAGCGCATGACGCTACTCGAGGTCATGGGCCACCCGTGGGTCACGAAAGAGGAGACGATGTCCAACTACTCAGCCACCACCACGGAAGCCCAGACAGCCCCACGGATCACAGTGTCGAATGACGAGATCGAGCACGCGATTCACTCAAAGGACCAGTTCGCGATCATCGTCAACATCCGCATTCAGATGATGAAGAAGCTTCAGAAGGCACGACAGGAGATGCGCCAGCGCCTGGTTCACGAGGTTAATACGGAGAGTATGAGCTTCGCAGGCTCAGTCTGGGGCGGTGCACCCGCAGTAACACGGGACGCGCCTAAGAAAGCCGTCAAGCTCAAATCGCCAAAGCTCAAGCCGAGCAACAAGGTCCACGCTGATCACCATAGTCACTCGAACGGGGTTGTCGGCGCTACTGGGGTGCAGGATGAAGACCCGCTGCACCACCAGATGCTCAGCAACGAGGAGATCAATTACCGCGCACAGCTTTTTTCGCGCAAGAAGACGGGCTCGACTGCGGTACCAAGTGGTGCTGGCGGTGGAGGCAAGTCCAGGGATCAGGGCAGCTGTGGCTTTGAGACGGATGCGGATCTTGGAAGCGGGAGCGCAGACACGGACGACGACGGCGGGGATGATGACGAAGACGATGATGACGCGCTCTCCAGTGACGATGACGAGGCTGCTGTTGCGCAGTCGCCTCAGCTACTTGACGAGCTGCTACTGACGACATTGTCGATGCCGCCACTCACCAAGACAAAGTCTGTAGAGGAAGAGCCTCGCAACCAGGACTTGACAACCTCTGATCACACGAATGGCGTACTCCACACAGAAGCAGCGAACATCCAGACGACACACACAGCAGCTTCGATGGTGAGTGACAAGGATGGATACGGTGGCGAGTCGTCGATGCTTGGACTCCAGTTTGGCGTGGCCTCGCTGCAGGGCAGACGCAGCACCCAGGAAGATCGCTGGGTCGTGCTTCCGGAGATCAACGGTGACATGGCGCCAAAGTGGGCTACGAGTGCGTTTGTTGGCCTATTTGACGGCCATGGCGGTGAGGAATGTTCGAACATCCTGCACGAGCAGCTCCATTCGTGGATCTTCAGGGATCCGCACGACCTCACGTTGACGCCCGCGATCTTGCAGACGCGTTTTGAAGAGCTGGACACGTACGTGTGCGACTATCTGCTGCAGAAAGGCGACTTGAGTGGCTCAACAGCCACGTGCGTGATCCTGAGTCCGTCCGATGCTGAAGGCAAGATCCGCGCCATTGTCGCGCATGTTGGCGACTGTCGTCTTGTCCTCAGTCTTCGCAACAACGAAGTGCGCGATGTGACGGAGGACCACCGGCTCACGATGAGCTCGGAGCGCGATCGCATCCTGGCGCTTGGTGGACGGGTCGTGAACAGCCGCGTGAACGGCGTCATGGCCATCACGCGCGCGTTTGGCGATCTCGAGTTCAAAGGCCTGCTGGGGCGCAAGTCCGGCGCTGCGTCTTCGTCTTCGTCGTCCTCGATGTCCTTGGCCTCGTCATCTTCAATAGCGCTGATACCAGCGACCGTGCAGCAGAACCCGTTCCAGAGCGAAGAGGAGAAAATCCCAGCGCTGCTGACAGCGCGTCCCGACGTCCATACGCTCGAGCTGGACCCACGCGTCCATGAGTTCCTGCTGCTCGCGTGCGACGGGCTCTGGGACGTCATGACGAGCGAAGAGGCCGCCGAGATCTTCCGCGACCGCCTGCACTTCCACGGCAACCTGCAGCTCGCGGCCAAGGAGCTCGCGCAGGAGGCCATCCGCCGCTACTCGAATGACAACATCACCGTCGTCGCGATCCAGCTTGGTCTATGATCATCAAAATAGCTGCTCACAATTGTTCCAGTCGCATGGGACCACTTGGGCTGGTACATTTTTCCCGCCAAAAGCGGTTATTTTGGGTGATTTTGATGTTTCGTTGGCGCCAAACCCAAAATAAAACGCATTTTGCCAAACAATTGAAGGCAAACAACGAGAACGAGGAAGAAATGCTGGAGCTGCACCGCCTGCTGGCCGAGAACCGCGACGCGGAGGAGAAGCTTGGCGCATCTGCTGCTGCTGGCGCCAGCATCCCAGTGTTCGATGACGCAGCGTACCGTCTGGGCAAGTACAAAGACGGCGCACTGCTGCGGTTCCGCGGCGTCGTCTACGATGTGCAGGACCCGGAGCTCGTGCTCCTGTCGCCAGGTGCTGCGGGCGACCACGAGGAGATGAACGACGGCGACGTCAACCGCTTTACATACGGTCAGGTGGGCAAGGATCTCGTGGAGCGCGTGCCGCTGAAGGTCGCGCTTTTCCCACACCGGACCGAGTGGGCACAGCGAGCGTACGAGGCAGGGCTCCCGAAGATGTTTGATAGTAATAGCGCTGCTGATACGAGCAAGGCTGTGTCTGTAAGCAAGGGCACAAAGCGGTCCAATGACGCTGTCGGAGATGTCGATATGAGCAGCGCTGGGCCATCAGCTGCCGAGGCGTCGGTTGCTACGATTGGCAGTGAGAAGGACACGCTCAGCAAGAAGCCCAAGGCGGCAGCTCCCAGTGAAGAAGCCGTCAAGCAATCGCCATTTCTGCAAAATCTGATCAACGTGTACGTTTACGACGGCCAGTACAAGGACGTCTCGCTGGACGCATTCAAGGTAAATGAAGCGTTTGACTTCATTGGCGTACTCGACTTGCTGGTGCTCGGATCCGTGAAATCCGCCACTACCGCAGACGGGACCCAGCTGCTGACGGAAGGCGAGCTGCAGCGGATGCAGATCTCGGACGTCTTTGACGAGATTCAGCAGAGGCAGCGCACGGGCGTGGTCGTACACTGCTGCGACGCGGCGGCGATCAGCGCGTTCCACCACGTGCGTCCGAACCACCCGCGTCAGTTCTACACGCAGCTCCAGCAGAGCAACGTTGAGAGGAAGCGTTTTTGCACAAGTGAGTGGAAGAAATTGCTGGCACCATACACTACTCCAGCAGTAGCTCAACTGGAGCTCAACAGCGTTCGTCAGCAGCTCATCCAGCACTTGGCTCTGGCCTTGGACGGTGACGTTCTCGCAGCCGAGTACCTGCTGTTCTGCCTGCTCTCGCGAGTGTACTCGCGTCCAGATCCAACGACCCCACTAGGCAACTTGTCGCTCAATCTCACGCTCGGCAGCAAGCTCACTGCTGATCAAGTGAGCTCACAGGTGGATCGCATCAACGCTGTGATACGCTCGCTCGTGCCCGTGTGCGCGGCTGTGGACCTCGGTCTCGAGACGCTGAACGAGTCCAAGTTCATCCCCCAGAAGGATTACGACAGCGACGCGATGCTTGGTGGCGTGCTCCAGGTGCCTCATGGTACAGTGCTGCTCGTAAACGAGACGACGCTCTCGGCCGGGCAGCTGAACGACCAGGGCGTGAAGAACGTCGGCGCGCTCCAGTCACTCGTGGACAAGATGCTGCTGCCGTACGACTTCCAGTACTACAGCATGGACTTTCCGCAGGACGTTCCAGTGGTCAGTATGTCCGAGGGCAAGAGCATCCTGCCCGTGACCGTGTCGATCCCGATTGTACCAGCCGCGAGTGCGACCACCAGTGCCACCAGCAGCTCAGCTGATACCATTGAGTCTGGAGAGCTCATTGAGGCGTTCCGCGTGTTCATTGGCGTGCTGCGGACGCTCGAGGTCAGTATTGGCAACGAACAGGCCGAAATTGCCGAGAGGCACTACGTGGTCTGTCGCCAAGCCAAACAGGAAGTCTCGGTACGTGCCCCATACAAAGCGATTGGCCTGGGTAGTTTCTGATACTAATTGGTTCTCTATGTTGCGTTTAATTTGCTACGAACAGCTGGACGACCTGCACCGATGGCTCCGCGTGGCGCGCCTCATGGCGCTCAGCCACGGTGAAGAGGTGGTCTCCAATGCTGCGTGGGACCGCATGCTCGAGCTTGAAGCCAGGCGCCTCGACCGACTGGAGGCTTAGAACAACAGCAGCAAACTTAATCGAAAACCTGTGTGTTGTTCGCATTTAATGCATGGGCTGATACCTAACTGAGTCCGTAGCTGAGCTGCTCCTGGTTCTTGAAACTCTTGCTATGCGCTCGCAGGCGCCCACTTCTGAATCACGACCACGAGAAACTCTTTCTCTAAAGTATCAAGAGACACATCACATAAGTATCAGAATATTGGTACTTAAGTATCAAATCGTGTATCATACCGTGCGCGATGAGCAACTCGAGCTTCTTGATGCGGATGCGCATGTACTGCAAGTCATTCTTCGGATTGAGGTCGCGCACGACGCCGCGCGCCTTTGTGGTCAACTCCTTGATGTACGCGGCGTACTTCTCGGCCTCGGCGAGCTGCATCTGTGGGTGGCGACGCAGCACGTTGCCACCTCGGTCGGCGATCACGTAGCCCTCGACGCCCTTGTGGTTCTTGATGCGCTCGAGCGTCTCCTCGACCTCCGACATGGCTCTCTCTTATGTGTTGGTGGCTATGGTGGCTGGCTGGCCGTCTACCTAATGGCTATGAAGTCTCAATGTCGAGTGTCTGAATGAAGAGTCCCCTCTATCAAGTATCAAAGCAGGCACCGGGTCACGAGGGAGCGCGCCTCTTGGGAGGTAGACCATGGATCGTCCTTTCTATTATTGAGCCCCATCACCAATGATAGTGCTGTTGTTGTCTATGGAGGCCTCTGCCTTGATACCTTTCGGGCGGGCGACGATGTAGTACGTCGTGCCAAAGTGGAACCGGTGTACGGTCTCGACCTCGAGCCCGGCCTGGTTCACGAGCGCGAGGATATCGCGGTTCCAGTGGCAGCCCCAGCGCTGCGCGTGCTTGGCGGCGAACTTGTCGAGCACGTTCGAGAGCCACGCGTAGTGCGAGCGGCCGTGCTCGAGCAGCAGGATCTTCCCACCGCCACGCTTGCACACGCGCTGCATTTCTTCCAGGGCTTTGACGCTGTCGTCCATGCTGCAGAGCCCAAAGGTGTCCACGACCGTGTCAAAGGCCTCATTGGGGAACTGGAGCTCACTCGCGCTCATCACGCGCAGCTCGCAGCTCGTAAAGGGCTCCTTGGCACTGGCCGGGATCTGCTGCAGCATGCCGTCGCTAAAGTCCGTGAGCGTCAGCTGGGCTTCAGAAGCGTAGTAGGGCAGGTTGCGGCCCGTGCCAGCGGCGATCTCGAGCACGCGGCCCTGGGCGGAGCGTAGCAGGAAGCGTCGCATGAGCGAGATGCCCGTGAGCATCTCATCAAAGTCCACGTCTGCAGTATATAAGCACACGTTAGATATTAATACAATAGACTGGTAAGCTCACATGATGAGCTCCTGGCCATTGAGCGCACCTTTGTCGTACTTGGTGGCGTTGGCGTTGAAGACCTGGAGGCGGCGCGCATCGCTGAGCTCCTCGAGCGACGCCTCGTCCGCCTTGGGCTCGTAGAACGACAGGTACGCGAACGCGGCCGAGCTGACGTACACGGTCGCGGCGCCGAGCAGCACGCCCGGGCGCTTCCAAGGGGTCGCTGCCATGATTCTGCCTCTCAAAAATGAGCAAATGGCGCGACGCCAATAACTATCAGCATTCGAGAATATAATTCGATTTACTACTTGCAAAACAAGATGATATAGAGTGATTTATATAGATGTTTATCTCGGTTTGATATGGGGTAAGTTGTACCATGAAAGTAAGCTTTCTAAACCGGTATACACCGGTTTAGCTCTTCGCACTTTTTGTGATCTTTTGCGTCCGACTCGTATGCACGATATCCAAAAGCATGGCGCCACCGCAAGCAGCAAGAGGCGCGCCTGGGAATGCGCGCGCGCTCGCCGCCGTTGTCTGCGCGGGGGCAGCGCTGCGCGTCGCAGTGTACGCGCTACCGTCTCTGCAGCAGACGCTCGCGTCGCGTCCGGAGCTCACGACCGCCGTCTCGTCCTTCCAGCGCGTGCGCGAGAGCGCGTTCCTCTTCGACCACGTGGGCTCGCCCTACGCCGGCGACGTGTTTCACCAGCCGCCGCTTGTGTTCGCGCTCTTCTACCCGCTGCTCTCCAGTGGGAGCCACGCGTACGCGCTCACGTGCGCGCTCTTCATCTGCGTGGACGTGCTGCTGGCGCTCGGCTTTGTGCGGCTCGCGCGACGCACGCTGCTTCTTGAAGAGGGCGTCGTGCCAAAGGACGCGGCCAACAAGGAGATCTGGCTGCACCGCATCCCCGTCTCACCACTGTTCTTACGACAAAACTTGCCCGTGATGGCCGCATTCATGTACGTGTGGATGTGTGTGTGGATGTGGATTTGTAGTGGTGTAGTGACGGTGTATACAAACAAACCCCTTTGTGTTCTGTGGTGGTAGCTACCTATTCAATCCGTACTCGCTGGCGTCGAGTGGTGCAATGTCGACCGTCTCGCTTACGCACTTGGCTGTGCTCTATAGCCTGGTGTTTGCCTCGGAAGGTACGCACGCATTAGCTATTGAATTATATACCTCATTGGGGTATAATTGACGAGTATTTGATTGCAATTGGTATCAATCTTTTGCAGGCGCCGTGGTCGCCTCGATGCTCTGCACGGCGATCGGGACGTACTTGTCGCTGTACCCAGCGATGCTCCTGGTGCCGATCTACCTGCTGTTGCAGAACGCCAAGGCTCTCGAGGTACTTTGCATTATTTCTATGGAGGTGTAGTGCTCACTCCAGTTCTGAAATCTAATTTCCCATATCTATCTAGAACCCAAAACAACCTAAGAGGAACGCGGTGCTGCTAACAGCCTGTGCTACAAGCTTCATGGTCGCACTGAGTCTGCTCATGTACCTCTCGTACACGCTCAGCGGTGACTGGGGCTTTATCGAGGTACACAACTCATCTTACAGCTTTGGCTTTGCTTCCACTTCACGACCTCCCTCTCTTTTGTCACTTTCTGCAAAATTCAGGAAACCTACATCTGGATCGCCAAATACTCGGACCTGACGCCGAACGTGGGCATCTTCTGGTACTTCTTCATGGAGGTCTTCGACCGGTTCATCCCGTATTTCCTCTTTGTTCTGCACATCCACCCGTGCATCTACGTCTACCCGCTCTACCTGCGTCTCAAGTACGTTTTTCAAATTTGGTGGTGTTTAACTGGATTATTAATTGACCACCTGTTATTTCTCAATGTAGACATCGTCCACAGGCCTACGCGAGCACGCTCATCGGGATATTCACGCTCTTCCAGGCTTATCCGTCCTTTGGGGACTTTGGCTTCTTCCTCGCGGCCATCTCGCTGCACCCCAAGACAATTATGAGTACGTGGTTCCCCGACTTGCTCGTTGCCTGGAGCGGCTAACCGATTGCTGGACTGACTTTGTTTCGAAACCGATTGTGACGTTGATGTTTCTTCTGCTATAGCGATCGAGAACCGATACGTGTACGCGCTGGGCATCGGCGTCGCGACGTGCATGCTGCCGGTCATGTGGTTCCTCTGGCTCTTCCCGGCATCCGGAAATGCGAATTTCTTCTACAACCAGACGCTCGTGTACCAGATTTTCAACTCGCAAATCCTCACGGCGTTCGTGGCCGCGACCATGAAGCGCGACAAGGACCTGCAGAAGTACCGCCAGCGCATGCAGGCGGCAGCGGCTGCCAAGGCGGCGGTAGCGGCGCTCAAGGAGTAGTCATCGTCCAGTCCAGTGAAAGTCATGATCCCACTCATGTCAATTGCAAGTCAGTACTCACAAGTCTGCCTTGTGTTGTGGTCGGTCACGTCACTCATTCACCGGTTAACCGCTACTATCGCTTGCCCTTGAGCACAGTCGGGAGCGTCGTGAACGGGAACGGTAAGGATCGCGGTGAGGTCATGAGCTCACTCGCTTTCGCTGCAGATACGAGCTTGATGTGCCCTCGTGGCAGACACGGGAACTCGCGCTGGTAGAGCTTCACCTTGGGTAAACTCGTCGGTCCGCCGTTCTAACAATGTCCGTCCAAAACAGAGTTCATCACAAGAAAACAAATCACAACGTTGGTTGTTGTTGTCAGCACCGACAAAAAAACTCAAAGCCCTGAGTCAGGACTCACCTTGTGCAGCGAATATAGATGTTCGTGCTCTGCGAGCTCCAGGTCGTCGTCGGACTCGGAGAACTCGGGCTTCAGCAGCGCCTTCCGGGATATCCGCTCGCGAACCGCAGGCGTGCGGGTTCGCACGTGGTTCTGGACGTCTTTCTGCGATATGTGTTGCTGTGAAAACAGAAAGAGAGAGACATGGTAAAGGTGAGCAAACTCATACTTTGAAGTTTTTGACAGGGCTTGTATGGTAAATTCTTACGTTGTGGTGCTTGGACAGCAGTCGGTGGTCACTCGCTCCCCCAGGTCGACTGTGCTCGGGAGATGAAGATTCGTGTGGAGCTTCAAAAGTGTCAAGCCGACTGGTCAATTGGTGAAATGACGATTTCCTATGGAGATCCTTGTGCTTGGACTGGAGCATCAGCGACTTGAGCTGGTTCTCGAGCGGATCGTTCGACCGAGTCTCCTGGATCCCTGTGTTTACTGCTGAGACTGCTGTTGTCGTGTGGCTTGTGAGATTTGTGTGAAATGCTTTGTGTGGCGAAGCGGCGTTGATGGCGAGCGGTAATGGAGTTTGGAGCGCGATGGAGGTCTTCCGTTTGACTGCCTCGTCGACAGTCAACGTGACGCCTTTCATGAGCGGCGTCTTCTCCGGATCGAGCTCCAGCCTAGGGAAGGACTCGAACGACCCCTGCTGTCCATCAAAGAGAGCATCCTGGACCACGATACTGAGAACTCGACGCCCAGGCGAGTTGCGTGATATCAAGGACCTGTCGGGCGATTTTTGAGAGATCGAAGGCCTGTCAGGCGACTTGCGGGCTGGCTGGCGTTCGACTGAAGAAGCAGACTCGTCACCAGTAGTATCAGCAGCACTCGGTGGGTCCTGGAGACTCGAAGGCAATTGGACGCGTGGCTCGATCGTGCTCTTGCGGAAGAGGTCCAAGAGAAGTTCCCGCCTGGGCTTCTTCGTGACCAGGAAGCAGTTTTCGCCCACGAGCAGCTCTCCATTGCGGTCGAGCATCACGACGTCGGACTGGAGTCCGTCGTAGTCTTCTTGTCGGAAGGTCATGTTCTCCGGAATCACAAGATTGGTGGTACTACCTGTTCGACTGACTGATGATGCTAATACCCTGGTTCCAGTGGCAGGTGCTGATGCTGAAATCACCGAGTCTTCACCGCGGGTATCAAGTCGAAAACCGCCTCGCGAGCTCGCCCTCTTGGCTAACCCTGCAAGGGCCTCCTCTCTCTCGACCGACACTGTCGGATCTGCGAGCGAGCGCAGCTTGAGCTTCAATTCGCCCTTACGCCGGACTTCGCGTGCGATTCGCTGCCGAGTCTCGCGGTTGTCAATGTCGCTCAAGATTTCTTCGCGGCGCTGAGCTTCGTGGAAATCAAATGGAATACGCGAGGTGGTGGTGGTGGTCGCAGTGCTGAGAAGACCTCTTGCAGAGTAGGTCGTGTTATCCCCCCACTGGTCACTGGATTTATTGTTCCCAGGTGATGAATTCTGAGAGCCCGCTTCGCTGCTGTTGTTGGCTCCTTCGTCCCAGGGCACGATGTGGAACGAATCACTGGGTTTTGAGAACGGACTCGGATGGAACGACAGCTTGGCGAGCTTCATCGCGAGCACCGAGTGCCTCATCGTGAGTCCGGAGGCCGCGGTTGAGCCTCCAAAGCGAGACGCGGCCCGAGAGGAAGCCCGAGAGGGCGAGCGTGAGTTCCCATAGCCATTTGCGTGCTTCCCCATGTGCGCCATGGCCTTGGACGCGCTCTCTTTCTTCCTCTTGGTGCTCAGTACTGCGCCGTGC
Organism: Globisporangium okanoganense; assembly: GCA_023334035.1. Taxonomy (NCBI): domain Eukaryota; phylum Oomycota; class Peronosporomycetes; order Pythiales; family Pythiaceae; genus Globisporangium; species Globisporangium okanoganense. The sequence continues at coordinate 18,516 of JAASFY010000366.1, forward strand.
TTGTCTTTGTCTTGTGAGAGAGCTTCCAGGTCGAGAAGGAACTGGAGGTCGCCGTCACCTTGATTCACGTGAGGAGAACAACCGGAGAGCTGGATCGCGGCCATGAGTCCTTCGAGCAAACCCTGGGCTGCAGTGGAGAACTAGGATTATGAAATAGAGCCATCAGCGAGAATGGTCAGACTGGTACCAAGCAAAGCACAATGACCAGCACGCCTGGGCTCTTACGACTGCGTCTGCATCAGGCTCGGATTCCGCATTGTCGTCGCCAGCCTCGCCATCAAGACCGCCACCGATATCCATGTCAATGGATAATGTGATCATCGCATCCTGTTACAGAGCGAGTGTGTGTTGTCTGTCATGTACCACTCCATTGAATCAAGCTTCATGGTAAACCAGCCAACTACCGCTCACTTACGACTCGGAGCGTGCTCGCCTGGTGCTGAAACCCGTGTTGCAGAGCCTCATTCTCGCTATCGACCAGGACGCCGTCGCCATTCGCGACCGCGGTCGACGCTTTGCGTGATGACTCGTTCATTTTTCAAGGTTTCTCAGGCTCGCGCTCACTTTATTCAGACTGCGCTGCAGCTCATAAGGCCTGATACCTGGTGCTCTCCGTTCGCTGTCCTGTTCACGCGGTGGTCAGTCAGCCAGCAGCAGCAAAAATTTGTTTCGCAGACACCAGCTATCCAAAAATACTTCCGTTTGCTGGGCTGACAAAGATAGCGATATTCGCACTTGAAGATCCAAAGCTGGAGCAACGTGTGGGCTCCTCACGCCCGCCAGACCCAGTCAGTCCCCACGGCTGGAGAAGCAAGCACACGTGGCTTGGAGCCATGCAGCCAGATAGACAGACACGCGACACCAACAGATAAAGGCGAAATAAATTTGTTTCCATAGATCAAGTCAACTCGCACGCCGACAACATCACCGTCACCCACCAGACCACCGACCAGAGTCCCAGCTAGCCAGCCCAGGTACACGAAGCCACTGCTACCTGCTGACACCACTGGACTGGACCTGGGCCAGCTGCTGGCAATAGTGAAGGCGGCGCCGTCCGCTTCTTCTCGCGCCCTCGTCTCTCTCTCTTCTCTCTACTAAGCTATCGGGATCCCACAACGCTCTCTTGTGTTCGTGTTCAGTCGCTTCTCACGGAGGCTCACGCCACACAAGCCGTCCACTCACTTCTGGTGCGCCTGGCGCGCGCTGCGCACGACGTCCAGCAGCGCGCCAACGTTCTTCTTGTAGAGCTGCAGCTTGGCGTCCACGTCGGCCCACTGCGCGGCGCCAAAGCCGCGCTGCAGCGTGCGCGAGATCACGACCGTGCGCGTGAGTTGGTCCACCTTGGCGCTCACGAGGTTGGACGTGATGGCCTTGACGACCCAGGCCTCGACCTCGTCCTCCTTGATGGCGAGCTTCGTCGCGATCGTGGCGTACGAGACCTCGTCAAAGTTCGCTGGGAACGCGCAGAGCGTGAACAAACGGAGCGTGGCCTCGAGGTCCTGCGCGTCCAGCTTGTTGTCCTTGAAGAACGCCGCGCCGGCGGCCTTGTGGAACGCCGTGTACTCGCTCAGCGTCTTGGTGGACACGATATCTAAGAGCTCCAGGAGCTTCTCGCCCTTGAGCGTCGAGGTCACGACCGGGCTCGAGATCAGGTCCACGCGCGCGACGAAGCTGGCCACGGGCTGCTGGAGCACGAGCTTCGTGGCACGGAGCGCGACGTCCTTGCCAGTGGCCACGTCCTTGTCGCCGGCAGCAAAGGTCGAGAGGTACTTCTCCAAAAACAGCAGCACCTTGAGGCTCTTGTGGTTCTCGGCGCTCTCGATCGCGTCGGCGACCGTGAGGAAGAGCTTGCGGCGGTTCGGCACCGAGAGCGACTGGGCCACGAAGAGTGCCTCGACGTTCTCAAAGTAGTTGGCGACGAGGTCCAGGTTCTCCGTTTTGCTCGCGAACGCGATCACCTGCACGAGCGCGTCGAAGCGCAGCTGTGGGAGCGCCGCGCTCTTGTTGAAGAGGTTCGTGGCACTAATACACACCACATACGAGGCCACAGTCAGTCAGTCGACCTGCCTGTCAGCTGTATACCAATAAGAGGCAGGTACATGTAGACTCACATGCGCAATCGGAGCACGGCCTTCTCGTCCTGCTTGGCGAGCACGACCGCGAGCACCTTGGTGGCCTGCGCGACGGCGTCAGCCTGCGGCAGCTGGCGGATCACGTCGAAGAGCATGTTGAACGTGCCCTCGACGTCGGTCTCAGCGTCGTGTGCGAGCAGCTGCTCGGCCTTGGGCGCGATCGCGGCGACCACGGCGGCCGCGTCGTTCTTCTTGATCTCCACGGACAGGTCCAGCGGCGACGCCGAGAGCTCCAAGAGCGTGTTCACGTACGCGACGAGGTCGGTCGCGGAGGCGGGGACAGCAGGCATGGTGGTGGTTAGCGGATGGGAGGGGGGAGGAGAAGCACGGGCGACGTGGATACACGGGCGAGTGATGGCAAACGGGATCGGCGCTTGGTAATAATGGGGGGAGGCAAAGCCAAACGTCTGAGCCAACCAAGTTTGATGGCCACAGCGGCGGGCCATTGTAAAGTTGCTTGAAAGTTGCGCTAAAAAGTGGGTATAATGATATGTTGCTGGAAGCGGTCACGATATTGAAATTAGGAAACACAAGAGTTTCTTGCCTCTATAAAATGTATAGAGGTTAGACATCTTGAGCCAAATTTTAATAAATAAGAGCTAGAATATTCCACCACCTATCTAATTTCTATAACTCGCGCTTCGATCCGTCATATAAAGAAGAATTCTTGGCAGCAAAGTCGACTGTCTCACCTGTACTTTAGTAGGCGTCTTATATCGCCAGCTTCCGCACCTCCGGACATATGAGCCCAATGGCGGCATGCGCAGATATTGATAATCCAATCAAATCACTCCAAATTCGTCAGAACTAGGGGCAAAATGATCAGTTCACCAGTCTCTATATCTGGACAAATTTTGAGCGACATCAGAGAAATAAAATATTTTGCTAAACTATGGGATAGATTCTTCTCCAAATTCCAACTTTTGTATCAAAAAATATGACTCAGCTCTAAAATAAAATAATTCATTCAAATGGGGTGTTTGGCACTTTGGTAACCCAGGTTACCACCATTTGGGCTCATCTCGTGGCTTCAACAACCAGTTTCCTTCTGAGACACGCAAGATAACGATTACAGAGACCACCATAAATTCCCATTAATTCATTCAGCATAAAAAATAAATCGCTTTATTTCACAAAACTTTTCTCACTCACTCACTCACACGTCAATCGAAACTGTGTCACCCACCAAGCCCCATACAGTACTACCATTAAAATGCTGGTAGCCGCACCAGACCTGGCGCGCGTGGGAAGCGCGCCTTGCGTCTGCGCAGCGGCCGGTTCTCAAACCCAGCGAGCTTGGCGTCAATATTGCTAAGATCGCCACTCGAGTACATCTGGATGGGGCCGGCGCACGAGTACCACGTCAGCGTTACCGCATCTGAACTATCCCCACTGGAATCAGATCCTGAGTCGGAGGTTGTCGTCACGCGGATCTCTTCGTAATGCACGTGATCCTTACTCGATAGTAAAATGGTGGCCACCGAGTCCCTCGTGAACTGGGAGGTCGTCGCTGGGATCACGATCGACTGGAGTGCCCCAAGCAGCGAGATACTCGCGGCGCACGTCCACTTCTCCTCTCTACAGATGCTCTCGACGATCTCTTCGGCGTTCTTCTGGGTCGTCATCCCTGCGGTTGCTGCTGGGTCGTGATGCTGCTGGTCGCCACTGGTGGCGCCTTCGCCCGATCGCTCCTCTTCAGATGGTGACATGGTTGACGGAGTTGGCGAATTCTCGGCCAGGCCATTGCTTCCAGTGGTCGTACTGGTGGAAGAGCCACTAGGAGTTGTTGTCCCGCCTGCACTGCCCTGATCGAGTGGATACCGCCACGTGTGGCCCTGTGCGTTCTTGTCGATGAAGCTCCTGGCCGCTGACACTTTTGCGTACACGGCCGGCACGGCTTTGAGCCCACAGCCCCATCCAAAGCTCGACTGTGCGACCAGGAACGGCGGGTCACTGCTACCACTTGATTCCTGGACGAGTGGTGCCCCCGAGTCCCCCTGGCAGCCGTCTTTGCCTTGATCGCCACCGGCACAGACGATCGCTGCGTCTAGACTCGAGTCGCCAATCAGGCTATTGCACACCGCGTTCTTCACGAGCGGTAGTGTGAGCGACTGCACAACCGGCTTATCCACGCTCTGCTTGACATCCCCACTGCCCCCACCAGAGTACCCATAGAGCGTCAGGCTCGTCGTACTGCTGTACAACTGCTGGTCGCCTTCATTGTCGAGCACGAGTGGCCGCTGGATGCTCATGTACTGGAGTTCGACCAGTGCAAAGTCATTTAGGAGGGTATTGGGATTGAACTCTGGGTGGATCTTGACGCTCTTGACCTTGATCTGCTCGCCGTCGCTCACCGAGAACGCGAACTTGGAGCCCACGGACACGTAGCTGAACGCCACGTCTTTCACACAATGGGCCGCTGTGAGCACGAACTGCGAGCCAATGAGCGAGCCGAGACAAAAGTTGGCCGCGTCCTTGGTCTTCCGTATGCCCGAGAGGTAGCCCTGGAGCATGGCGTCGCTACCACCGATCGTGAAGAGTCCCATGTCGGTCCACACGTCCTGCTTGCGTGTGGCCAGCTTGATGAAGTCCTTGATGGCGGAGACGAGCACGTACGGGTGCACCACGGCCCGCTTGCAGGCCTTGCTGTGGCACACGCTGAGCCCCGCGAGCTGGTCGCCAACCAGCACGAAGCTGTCGATCGTACTTAGTGGCACGCGCTTGCTCACGGCCTCGGGGATGACGCACATCTGACTCGCCGTGGCGTTCTTCCTCTCGGCCACAGTAGATCCATTGCTGGCTAAGGCACAAAAGAACCAGTTGACCTTGCGGAATGGGCCTATAGACTGGGTCTTGGGCGCGTTCTTGTCTGAGATGAAGGCGTTCGTGACCCTGTAGGCCTCGAGCGGGTTGGTCATCTGCACGTTCGTCGAGCTCTCCACAGTAACCACGTCAGGGAGAAGCTGGAAAGGTTCAGTGTCTCGTGGTACAGCGATTCGCACGATCGCCATGTCGGCCGCTGATGAACTTGTGCTGGTATTACTGGTCTGGTTGAACTCTGGGTGGAGGATGACTTCGATGACCTCGACCCAGTTGGCCACATCGCCGACCTCCACGTCTTCGCTCTCGAGCCACCGCCTTGAGCTGCTGTTGGTGGCTGTCGTACCATTCATAGGCGTCGCATTGGTTCTCTCTGTACTGGAACTGTCGTTGGCCGCTGAGTCTGTTGACGGCACGGCGCCGACCTGTCGTTTCATCATACCCGCCTCATCGTCGTCACCGGTCTCTGGTCCATCGTGTTGGCTCTGCGCCGCGTAAAAGCTCTCCATCGTGTTCCCAAAGAACGCCCACGAGATGCGCTTGTCGCTGTTCTCCTGTTTCGTGATCTCAGCCACGCAGTGTGCGTACGTGAGCAGCGCGTCGGGCGCGACGAGCAGCCCCATGCACCACGGCGCGTCTGGGTCCTCACGCTCGGTCGTCAGGAGCGCCACGCGGTCCATCACGAAGCTCGCATCGTGTACGCTCTTGACGTGCCACGACACCATGTGGACGGCGCTGTTGGCGGACGACGTCTGCGCATGGGCGGCGACCTGGAAGGCGGTGATAGTACATGTAATAGTGATGGAGAGCAGGAAGAAGACGGCACTGCTGGAGACTGGAGCCATCGCGCCGCGCGCATGAAGGGGGCAGCGGCGGGGGACTGCACTGTACGGCTCTGTGGGCGGCGTCTTGATCTCTATCGAGTGACCGAGCGGGCGGGCAGCGCCTAATAGCAGGTGAGCCTATCTTCCATGAGCAAGCGCTTCCCTCACTTCACGTGAGCCGCTCATCATCATTCGTTTGCAATCCATTTTTTTGCAGACCAGATTTTTCGTGCGTTAAAAATGGAATAGGGCTACTATTTGTGTTGCTGATGACAGCTGTTTGACTTGGTGTTTGTATGGGAGCGCACTATTTCTACTACGAGTGCAACGGCCGATCTGATTCACGTTTGAGCAAAGAAAGGAGCAGTGGTGATATTTTATCAATTGGTGTGGTCCACTCTATCAAATTCTCAGCACTGCAACTGGCCGGGGCACCTCGCAAATCCTGGCCTCCAGGCCAATGACGACGCGTTCCTGGCCTCCACAGGATACCTTGCGTGATAGCTTGGCCAACTAGCGAGCGGGGATAAGCTTGCTGATGCTCAAAGCTCAGCCTAGCGGCACGCAGCCTGGTCGGCAAAAATCGTCATGTACTGATATAGCTGCTGAGTGTGTGGTGGCCGTCGATTGAGCCAGTCAGCTGTCCACGTAACCACCATCAACTCTTTTTGACGCCCGCGTCGTTTCGCGACCGCCATCTCCTCTGCCTAAAAGCATCTTGCCAACCAGCACCAGCTCCTATCGCTTACTCAGTGCGAGCTCCGTCACC
>JAASFY010000367.1:0-25013 GCA_023334035.1 Globisporangium okanoganense
CGGCAGCAGGGGTCGCAGTGGCGGCAGCAGGGGTCGCAGTGGCGGCAGCAGGGGTCGCAGTGGCGGCGGCCGGAGCGGCAGCAGGAGCGACAGTGGCCGCGGCAGGCGCTGGGGTGGCAGCTGGAGAAGTGCCAGTGGCCGCCGGGGTCGCGGCTGGAGTGACGGCGCCGTCGCCTGATGGAATCGCGAGCTGCACCGCGCCAGACGTGTCAGCAAGACCGAAGAAGTTCTCGTAGTCTGGCTGGTTGCCCTTGGTGTCGTACATCATGAACCAGTACGACGTTGGCTGGCTCTTGGCCCAGTTCGCGTAGTCCTTGAGGAACGACGCCGCAGTCTCCTTCGATGGCGCGTTACCGGCCACCTGGGTGGCGCCACCACGTGGCCAGCCCGTCTCCGTGATGTGGACCTTGCCACCAGGGTACTTGTCGTTGATTTCCTTCCACTGGTCCGTCAACTTGTCGATGGGCGACTTGGTGCCTGGGGTGAAGAACGGGTAGATGTTGACGCCCATGACGTCCGAGGCAGCGGCGAGCGCAGCGGCGTCGGCCGCGCCAATCCATTCGTTGATACGCTGCACCGAGCCGATCTTGATGCTGCCGTTCGAGATGCACGTCTTGAGCTGCGTGATGTAGCCCGCAAGCTCCGAGCCGGAGAACGTGCCAAAGGCTCCGTTCTTGAGGTTCTCGTTGCCAACGTAGATCGCTTCGACGCTGCCTGGGTTGCGCTTGGCGCCCTCGCACGCGGCGCTGATCTCGCTCTGGATCTTGCTGGCGTCCGACATCTGGATGCCAACCGCAACCTTGACGCCGGCCTTGGCGGCCTCGTCGATGACGTTGATGCCCGCGAACGACGCGTGGTACGTTCGCACGCCCGAGAAGAACTGCTTGACCTGCGCAAAGTCCTTCTGCACGACGTCGGACGTGACGCTATCGTGGTGCCACGGCGAGTAGCACACGCCCGTGGAGAGGGCACCGGCGTCGACGCTCGAGGCGGCCAGCACGGCGGCCACGGCCAACGCGCCCATGTACTTTGGCGTGATCATCTTGCTGCTGGTCTGGTGCTGTATGTGAAGGTGATGAGTGACTCGCTTTCCTGTTGGGCGAGTGCGGGGATTTTTGGAAATGACGAGATCAAAAGGGAAAGCAGCGACGAAGAGGAGGAGCGAGAGGGACAGAAAAACTGACTGGCTCGTGCACCTAAAGTTCCTTTACCGTTTGAAAAGGAGAGAGCGAGCGCGGGCAGAGAGTGAGAGGAAGAGAGGAAAGTTTGATACAAACTGTAGCATGTTTGTCTGCCTGTCTGGTGTTTTGTTGCGCTCTTTTGAAACGGAAAGCAGACGAGTCAGAGGATTCGTCTGCTGGCGCTACATAATGTTTTACAACAAAGTGGAACGTTTTTAAAATGTAGTTTTCGACCGAGCTTCTGTGCCTTCAATGTTGCAATGTTGGCTGGGGCAACGTTGGGGACGACTATGTTGGTTTCACTATACTTTCGTCCCTAGAGCATTCGGATTCTGGAGCATTTGGATTGAAAAAAAGGGACGAAGCTGTTGCTGTAACCAAATTCAATCATTAGAACGACATCCTGTGCCGCAGATCGCAATTTGTTGTGTATCATTAGCCGTTTTGACCAGTTGAGCCACGGTGGACTGGCTCGGAAAAGAGCCAGGTGCGAAGCGAAAGTACAGATCCTGAAAGCCAGCTGGTTCGATGATCGATTCAGAGTTTATATGAAAATTTGTATGCCGGAAGAGGTTTTAGTTTCTGCTGCCGTCGCATTGCCATCTGGTCAGCGTCGCGTTGTGAAACGGAAAATCGAAAAACGAGTCAGAGAAAATCGAAATACAAAGTCCGTAATAATGAGTATGTATTTTATATTGACTTGCTGCCAAGTAAAAAATATTAGACTGTGAGTAAACGCTACTGGAAAATAAGCATATTTAATTTTTGACGTATTCTGTTTTTTAAAAAGGTAAACATTAGTCTGATTGATTTCCAGACCAAAGCAGTGACAAGCAGCAAGCACAACAAGCAAGCAACAGCGCCCATTCGCCAGAAAACAACAAACAAGCATGACGTGCTTGTCACCACTTGTTGGTTTCTGGCATGAGATTGCAGCAGGGGTGCTTGCTTGCGTCTGGTGTTGTTTGTTGGCTTCTCATGTTCTTCACGGCAGAGCTGTTATCGCACCTGACCAATGGTAGCTGGCCTTTTTGGTCCCGCATGGCATGAGGCGCAACAGGAATGCCAAACAGTTGGTGGATTTTTCGCGAATGTCCCTTCGATTTGTCTGGATGTCTGGCGGTAATCTTGTGGGTTTGTTTGCGTGCTTGCTTGTCCTGCCACCAACTTCATCACAAACAACTCACACTTGCGCACGCAAGCAAGTCTATCAGCTAGCTTTGATAATGCTTGTGTTGTGGTATTTTAGACTTAACAAACTGGACAAGATCAATTTCATTTCACCCAGAGTCCAGTTTGGCTGCTTTGACGAGTTTTGATGATCATTCTACCAGTCAAGTAGTCAGAGACATGACCATGATCCAGTGCTTGTACATACTATTGTTGTGTGCTCGCTCGAGAGAATGTCTGTTCACATGTGCCAATTGCATCTTGCTTGTCCGTTTGTTCACAAGTTTGCTTCATGTTGCCTGGACGCTATACAAGGTCATGTGATCTATTTTAACTAAAAGTATGTATTAAGATGCCTTGGAATAGGAACTCAGGGAAACCGAGCCGCACAATTGGAAATAGAGGGATTTGTGCCTCTTTTAATTTTGAGAGTTGGTGCTGTGACGGCCCAAGGGCTCGTTCCTGATGAAGAGCTACCTGCGCGGACGCCACGACCGCCGCGGAGCTGCAGCTGCTCGAACACTTTGTACGCAGGCTCTGCGCGTGTGTTTTTACGCTCTTCACACGTACCCGCTACTCAGCACGAAGCTGACGAGAGCGCGGCTCTTTGTGCGTGAAAACCGTGAAAGGTCGAGTTGCAACCAGTCCAAGGGTATTAAGCAGGTCGGTGACCGACCTGCCAGTGGGTCGATCGCTCCCTTCGCTCATTTGCTCCTCCGTCGCGGGCAGGTAGCAGCAGTGTCGTCGTATTTGCTTGTGGTCATGTGTGGTCCTCTTTTTTTGCAAATCGCGATAGGTGTTGCGAGAAAATATATATTTACCCATGAACTCATTTCACTCACTGCCTCAACTCTCACTGATTCAGTTGCTGTTGCTGCTGCCAGAACTCAGAGCTTGTCCACCACGCACGCGATATGCACGCGCTGGGACGGATCAAATGCGCACATCATCCCGATCAAGCTCCACTGCGGGCCACTGAGACCCTCTGGCTGCACTGGGAGCATTCCTCTCGCCACTTAGAGCTTGACTTCAGTATCGATCGTAGTGCCCCAGGGCTTTTCATCAGTCATCGCCTCCAAGATCAGCATCCCGAACGAATATATGTCGGATGTCAGCGTCAGTTGATCTCCACGAAGGTACTCCGGTGACCTCCAGTGGACTGCTCCGTACTTCTCTGGATCGATCTGCACTTCCGCGACTTTGGAAGTACTGCTCAAGTCGAAATTCGCGATATTGGCAGTGTTATCCGTGCCAATGAAAATGTTGCCGCACTTGAGGTCGTTGTGCACGACGTTGAATTTATGCAAGTACTGCAAGTCGAGTGCCACTTGATAGAGAAGCTGCCAGGTCTGGCTGGGATTCCCGTCTGCGAGCTTGAGGTACTCGGTCAGCGTCCCATGTTCAGCGTTCTCGCTCACGAAGAAGCGTCCGCCTGTATGACAGGCGCCGTAGAGCTTGGTTACGTGTGGGTGACGCAGTGGGAACCACATTCGCAGCTCGTGGAAGAAAAGTTTGCAACGACTGGGTGCGTCGCCATCAGCTCCATTCCGTATGAACTTGATCATCACGGGGTTTCCACACCACGAAGCTCGGTAGATGTTGCCGATTGCACCAGTGCTGATCAATGCGTTGCGATCGTACTTGAGCTCGTGCGCTGAGATGAACCAGGGAGGGCGAGCGCTGTCGTCGTCGTCGTCAATTGGCTCAGCTGCTGCGTCGATCGCCTCGAAACTAAACTCTTCAAGGCTGGTGTTATTATCCTCCTGTCCGGCTGCAAACTGCTTGAGAGTGTGGATCACACTGGACAGACTCGGTCTCTTCGATGGATCAGGATCCAGCATCGGCTGAAGCAGGTCGCGTTGTGCTTGAGTCGTCTGTTCAGGAAGCTCCGGTTGGTGTCTAAGAAGATCACTGCTGGAGACTGACGCATAACCCTCTATCACTCCTGTCCAAGCCTCCAAAGCGCACATCCCGAGTGAGAATACACTGCTTGCAGCGGACGCAGGCTCGCCACGGAGGATCTCGGGGGCTTGCCAGTGAGCGTACTCTTGTTGTTCGCGTCCGGGTAACACGCAGCCGAGCACATTGATCTTCGCCATTCCGTCTGCACCGATCCAGATTTCATCGCACCGAAGAATACTCGTAATGGCGATCCCATGGTCACCGAGGTACTTGAGTCCGAGTGCGACCTCGAAGAGCTTCTGCCACAATAGATGCTTGTTCTCCTCAGGCTTCATATATTCGCGAAGACTTGTACTCGACACACTCTCAGTGACAGCCATGATTCGAGACCAGAGGTGGGACGCGCCGAACATGGTGACCATGTTTGGGTGCTTCAAGTACATGCCCTTGTCGATAGCGTCGATAAAGTTGCCCGAGGGCAATCGGTGCTGAGTGATCATCACGTCGGCGCTGGACCACTTGCATCTCAAAGCTGGCGCCGTTGCTGAGGTGGTGCTCTCAGTCTCGCTGTTGGCCGAGGATTGGTCAATTTTCAGCTCTCGCGGTGAGATGAACCATACTGGGACCGGAGCCATCTTCACATCGGATGTCTGTCTCACCTTCTTCAAGGCCAAGTGCAAGAGCTCAAGCAGCTCGGGGCTACACATGTCGCACTGGGACCAGATCTTGTGCTGGAGCAGGCTCACAGATTCGACTCGGTCGTCCACTGTGTGCAAGCTGGATTCAAAGTTCGCCTCCGGCCCTTCGAGTTTCTCTTAAAAGAGCGCCAAGAGCTCCAGCTCATCGCTCTCAGAGTGAGGCTGCGCGTCGCTGGGCATCGCCAGGCTAAGCGCGTGCTCTAGGTGCGTGAGCTCGGTGTGGAAGTCGCTAAGGCGGGCCACGATATCGTCGCTCGCGACTAATCGAGCGCACAAACTGCCCATGGAGCACAGCGGCTTCAGTTGAATCAGGTTGAAGGCGACCATCATGAACTGGTGGACACTGTCGCGATGCATGTCTGGCGACGCTGCAAGGCGACTGTAGATAGCCAGCATCCGGTCGAGAAGGCGCGTCCACATGTGCTGGAACTCGTGCGTGTTCACTCGATAGTTGTGTAGAGTTTGCAGTGTAGCTAGGAGCAGCGCCTCACGATCTCCGTCCCCGGTGCTTGTTGGTGTTAAATGCCCGAGCGTGAAGAGTAGCGATACGATGCTCAGATCTAGCCAGCGAGCAGCCGACACCAGCACTGTCTCGCCATCAGCAGCGCCAGCGTGCACAGAGGCGCCGGCGCTGAGCAGGAGCTTCACGACCTCGAAGTGGCCCGACCTCGCAGCGGCAAGCAAGGGCATGTCCCCTTGGGTATCCGTGATATTTAACTGGGCTCCAGTTTGAGCGACTCCGGCTTGAGCTACTAGGCTACCACTTGCGTCAGATCTTGAATCAGCTGTCCGCGATCCGAGAAGAAGAGCCACACACTTGAGGTGGCCTTCTTGAGCAGCGTTGTGGAGCGCAGTCGCTCCATTCACGCCCACAGCGTCGACATTCGCTCCAATCATCAACAGCATCGTCACCAGCTCGTCATGGCCGTGTCTCGTCGCAGTGATCAGCAGAGTGTTGCTGTCCACACCGACCAAGTCGAGCGCACTCGTATCCGCGTCCATTTGTTCGAACTGAAGCAGCAAATTGCGCACTTGAATGACGTCACCCTCGCGGCACGCAGCGACAAGCTGGTCGAGTGGCGGTGCTGGCGGTGGGGGTGGGGTCGAAGCGGTTGAATCCATGGAGGTATTGGCTGTTGAGGCTTCTTTGGGTGTTGGATGAAGGCTGCGGTGGGAGGCTTGAGCTTGAGGCGGCGAATTGGAAGTGACAGTGAATCGAAGTCTGTTTTTTTGCACTTGAACGATAGTTGGTTCGATTATGAGTGCTCAGTGATTGACTGTTAATCGCCGTTTCTGAATCCGAATGAGAATTGGGATCTGGGTTTGAAGCATCTAGAAACAAGAATGATTTGAACCCATCGAATCCCACTCACATGCATGACCAAATTCGCAGTAACCAGCACGACAGGCTTTGGCGAAATGACATCACTCCGACCTGCATTCATTCACATGCAGAATATTATAATCAACGGTTTGCTGCCACGGCTTGGAGTTAAAGCAACCTGGGCTTACATTTTTTTAAATTTATTAAAAGTTTATTTTTATGTTTTATATATCACCTTGATATTGCTTTCGCGCGCCGCATGCACTTTGAAAACTAAGCATTTCGCCGACCGGTCACACAACAGTGCAACGTTCCTCGTCTCAATCTGAAGCAGTTACTCTTCTTGCTTCGAAATTAAATAAATAAATAAATACATAAATGAATAATAGCCATGGTGGGCTGTGTGCGTCCACACTTGCTGTGGCCGTGTCATTTGCTGTGAGGTCAAACTCGCTGAGCTTTGCGCTCAGTCCGACTGATTCGAAGTGAACAATCTTTATTGGTTCGCTTCCCTTTCTTGGGACGGTTGAGATTGGGGCTTCGGCGGCACGCACTAATTCCCTCTTCAGTCGAGTCGATCTTAGTACTATGCTTCCACCCATGAGTTGTTTCGATCAATCAAGTCCAGCACCTCGTCAAGTCTTCCGTGGAATACGTTGCATCTGTAGCGCCACTCGTTGACTTTTACCACGGAGTATCACCGATTTCTCGTGAATCACAACTCGAAAGAATCTGTCGAGATTCGACAGCACTTGACAGCCTGGGCTGAGTCTGGAGCAGGTTGTAGAGATCACGGATGCGCTGGAAAATGTGCGCCAGCTCTGCCTGCGACTCGCGACAAATACTGCATTTCCACTCGAGTTTGTCGAGAAAACTCAGGATCGTAGACTCGAGATCCGAGAACACGAACAGCTCGAGGCTCGTCGATTGGTCCTCGCGACAGAGCTGTAGATGTTCGACAAATGCATGGGGCTCGTGTTCAGAATGCTGCTTCTCAGTGAGCTGCTTCAAGCGCTGCAGCATGCTTAAGATCGTCAGTCTTTTCGACGGATTTACCAGCCACATGGTCTCGATCAGGTTTCTCTGCGCGTGCGGCAGATTGTCTGGAATGTGTGGTCGAAATTCGTTTCGAGGCATCTCTGAAGGTCCATTGGCTGCTTGGTTCCGTGTCAAGATGTCCAAAATACACATCCCCAGAGTGTAAATGGTGGATGCTGCTGAAGGCGCTGCGCCTCGAAGTCGTTCAGGCGCTTGCCATTGGGCTCCGTGTGTAGATATATATTTCTTTAATCATACAGTCGAGAGCACAAATCCTCGCCAGCCCGTCTGTGCCAACCCAAACGTCGTCGCAGCGGAGGTTTTTAACAAACACACCACGCTCGATGAGATACTTGAGACCGAGTGCGACCTCGAACAGTTTCTGCAATAGCAAGGGTTTGTTCTCACCACGCGCCAAGTACTCTTGCAGATGTGTGCTCGACGCATTTTTGAAGACAGCGATGAACGCAGAGCGAAGATGGGAGGCCCCGAACACTTCGACCACATTGGGGTGACTCAAGGGTAAGCTTTTCTCAACAAGCTCGGTGAACTGGGGTCGTTGCAGTCGATACTGACGGACCATCACAAACGAGCTCGACCATCCCCCCTGCACCATCAACGCGCTTGTGCTGGTCAACTCGTCGCCAGTTGCCATCAGGCCAAATCGAGCTCGTGCGACGGGATAAACCATTTTGGAACGGACAGTAGCCTCGTGCTCGAAGCCTCTCGTAGTTTGCGCGACGAGATTTCCAGCAGCTCCAAGAGATTCAAACTGCATGTATGGCCCTGGGTGCGCACCATATGCTGAAGGAGTGACGATGCCTCGGATAAGCTGTCTTCATCTGCGAGGCTGAGCTCACTAGACAGCTCGCCCTCGATCTTCTCTCGAAAGAGTGCCAGCAGTGCAAGTTCGTCGATGTTACACTGAGATTCCCAGTCCAACGGTGTTGCTTCACACGAATCTGGATCGAAAGCCTGCTGAACAAACGTGAGCTCGGTGTGGAGATCACGAATGCGAGTCGCAATCATTTTGCTCGCAACGAGTCGGGTGATGGTACTGCTCGATGAGCACGCGGTCTTCAGCCGAGCCAAGTGAAAGACGATCATGGCGACCTGGAAGAAACTGTCGCGCGAAGAGCCAGCTGTTACTCCAAGCCGGCGATGAGTACCCTGCAAGCAGTCGACAATCCGCGTCCACATGCTCTAGCACTCGTACGTCTCCAGTGAATGTTGCTTCAATGAATCCATCTTCATTGACAAAAGCGTCTCTTGTATGTCGTTCGTTTGGGTGAAGCATCCGAGATCGAAGAGCTGGGAGACAGCGCTCAGGTTTCGGCATCGTGCTGCAGCGATTAGCACCGTTTCTCCGTCAGCAGCACGCGCATGTGGAGATGCTCCTGCCTCGAGCAGATAAGTCACCACTTGGAAATGTCATGACGGCGCCGCGGCAATCACAGGCGTGTTTCCTTGAGCATCAGTCGATTCGATATTTGCGCATTGCAAAGTTGAAGACATAACGCTAAGCAGCTGAGCGACCACGCTTGAGTGGCCTTCTTGAGCAGCGACGTGCAGCGGCATATCACCATTCACAGTTGCGGCGGTGACACTTGCGTGATGATCCAATAATACTGTCACCACGCTACTGTGGCCCTTTTTCGCAGCAACGTACAGTGGGGTCGCTCCGTTCTCGCACGCCGCATTCACATTCGCTTGATACTTCAGTAGTTCAATCATCACTGTACTGTGGCCGTTCTGAGCAGCGACGTGAAGTGGGGTCCAACCATTTGCCTCTGAATCATACGCATCAGCCTCATCGTTCAGCAACAAGACCGCCACGCCAGTGTGTCCGCCTCGAGCAGCAATGTAGAGCGGATTCATTACAATCGCAGTCGACGCATCCAGGCTCGCTCCATGTGCCAGCACTGCGACCACTGCATCTGTGTTTCCACGTAAAGCAGCGAAGTGATGGGCCATCATCCCATTCACAGTCGCAACCTCCACGCTCACTTGATGGTCCAACAGCAAAGACGTCACGCTAGTGTGGTCGTTCTCAATAGCGCCATGGAGAGGAGTCCAACCGTTCAGGTTTGTAGTGTGCACGTCGCATGGTGCTTGAGCAGAATGCCGACCACGCGTTCATTGCCGTTCTGCGCAGTAACGAAGAGTGGGGTCACTCTGTTTACATTCGCAGCATTCACGTTCGCTTCGTGGCCCAGTAGGAGCAGCACGACGCCTTCGTGGCCAGTCGCAACCGCGTTATGAAGCGCAGTCTCTCCAGTCATCGTGGCAGTATCCACGCTCGCCTGGTGCGCCAACAAGACAGCCACGACGTCGCCGTGGCTGCTCTGAGTTGCAATATGAAGAGGGTCCAGCCTCTGACCTCGACAGCATTTACGCCCGCATCGTGCAATAGCAGCGCAGCCACCACGTCCATGGAGCCCACGCGAGCTGCGAAATGGAGTGGGGTCGCGCCATTCCCATTCGCCCTATCCACACTCGCATGGGCGTCCAGTAAGACGCGCAAGGCGTCTAAATGGCCGCGTCGAGCAGCGAAATGCAGTGCGCTTGAGCCGCTAGCGTTCAGTGCATCCGCACTCGCCCCAAGCGCCAGCAAAGTCGTCGCCAGCGCGTAGTGGCCCCGTTTGCACGCTGCAATCAGGGGTGTGTCGCCATCAGCGCCGACTGCGTCTACAGAAATCGCTCCTTTGTGGAGAAGCAACAGCGGCTCTTGACACTGTGCAGCGTCGCCCTTGTGGCACGCAGCCAGCAGCAGCTCGAGTGGCGACGGTGCGGCAGAGGCACACGTGTCAGCTATCATGGAGCTCTTGCTGCAATTGATCTTGCCAAAGAAGTGGGAACAAAACTTATTTTCGACAATAGGTTGTCTAGCGTGCGAAGTATGTGGTCATTATGTGGACCACAATATTTGTCAAGTTACTTGGCCTTACTATGTATGTATATTTTCGGTCGGACAACAGAAAATATATAAGTTACTTGGCCTCACTATGAGCTTGAAAATATTGTGGTCCACATAATGACCACATAATGGCCACACCTCATTCTGACTTCCGTATTTGAAGCGCACGATACGGTATAGCGTCTGGTGGCCAGAAGATCGTTCTCGTTTTGTGGCAGCCACACACACAAGCCAAACGCACGCAACCCACACGAGCCGCAGCCAGTCGCGAAAAAGAACAAACACAAGAGCCCCTTCGGTACGTCACGACATCCAGGCGTCATGTGCATGTGGTGCCGTACACGCCAGTGCAGTCATGTGTGTGTCTTTTGTATAGTGTGTGTGAATGTGGGTCTGTATCTCAACGTGCGTGTGTGAGTGAAAAAGCTTGTGTGTGCAACGAAGAGCCACGTGAGCTCAACTGACTGGTCTTCTCGCCAACCGCGGTCCTCGCGCGTTCTTGTGGCGCCCAGTGCGTTTACCCAAGAGTGTATGTGGTCTGTGGCGCATTTCCGGGCCTGTTTGTGTGTGGAGGGGAGAAGCTGTGTGTGTGGAGGGGAGAAGCTGTGTGTGTGAATGCGTGTGTCCATAGTGATGGCTGGCTGAGAGAGCAAGACAAGTGTGTTTAGTGGCTCACCATTCTGTCGTTTGCTGTCTATTGCGCAGGTTTTCTGTGTGTTTAAGAAACGAATTCCAGGATGAACCCGCCAGCTGAAGAGACCGTGCCAGCCGCTGCTGCCGCCATCGTCGAGGGCGAGGCGCTGAGCAAGAACGAACTCAAACGCCGCATGAAGGCGGAGAAGGCGGCGCAGGCCAAGGCCGAGAAGGCTGCGGCCAAAGCCGCTCAGGCCGCCGTCGCCGGCCCAAAGAAGCCGAGCGCCGCCGACGAGGAGGACTTGGACCCGACTGCGTACTTTGCGAACCGCGAGAAGATGCTCGTGGAGCTCGAGAAGGAAGGCATTAACCCGTACCCGCACAAGTTCCACGTGTCGACGTACCTTCCCGATTTCCACGAGAAGTTCGGCAGCGTCGAGGCCGGCTCGCAGCTCGAGAACACCATGGTCTCGGTCGCCGGCCGCATTCACAGCAAGCGCGCGTCGGGCGCCAAGCTCGTGTTCTACGACCTGCGCGCGGACGGCGCCAAGATCCAGGTCATGTCGAGCGTGGACACGTACGAGAACGCCGAGGCGTTCGCCAAGATCCACTCCGTGCTGCGTCGCGGCGACATTGTCGGCGTCAAGGGCTTCCCGGGCAAGTCGAAGAAGGGCGAGCTCTCGATCTTCCCGAACCAGATCGTGCTGCTCTCGCCGTGCATGCACATGCTGCCCAAGGCGCACTACGGCCTCAAGCTCCAGGACACACGCTTCCGCCAGCGCTACCTGGACCTGATCCTGAACGACGAGACGCGTGGCGTGTTCCACACGCGCGGCAAGATTATCAACTTTGTCCGCCGCTTCCTCGACGACCAGCGCTTCCTCGAAGTCGAGACGCCCATGATGAACATGATCGTCGGCGGCGCGACCGCCAAGCCGTTCGTGACGTACCACAACGACTTGCACATGAACCTGTTCATGCGCGTGGCCCCGGAGCTGTACCTGAAGCAGCTCGTCATCGGCGGCCTCGATCGCGTCTACGAGATCGGGCGCCAGTTCCGTAACGAGGGCATCGACCTGACGCACAACCCAGAGTTCACGAGCTGCGAGTTCTACATGGCTTACGCGGACTACAACGACCTCATGACCATGACCGAGAAGCTCTTCTCGGAGATGGTCAAGGAGATCACTGGCAGCTACAAGATCACGATCCAGAAGGAGGTGGGCGAGGAGCCCGTGGAGATTGACTTCACGCCGCCATTCCGCCGCGTCAAGATGGTGCCAGCCGTCGAGGAGGCCACGGGCGTGAAGATCCCGATCAACGACCCAGAGAAGTGTCGCCCAATCTTGGACGCCCTGGTCGTCAAGTACGGCCTAGACTGCTCGGCGCCACGCTCGATCGCGCGTCTGTTGGACAAGCTCGTGGGCCACTTCATCGAGGACAACCGCGAGTACTGGACGAAGCCGTTCTTCATCATGGACCAGCCAGTGTACAACTCACCATTGGCTAAGTACCACCGCGAGCACGAGGGCCTCACCGAGCGCTTTGAACTCTTCTTGGCCGGCGCCGAGATCTGTAACGCGTACACGGAGCTCAACAACCCCAAGGTGCAGCGCGAGCGCTTCATCGAGCAGATGGAGCAGGCCGCCGCGGGCGACGACGAGGCTCAGCCGCACGACGAGTCGTTCTGCACGGCCATGGAGTACGGTCTCCCGCCCACCGGCGGCTGGGGCTGCGGCATTGACCGCATGACGATGTTCCTCTCGAACAAGTTCAACATCAAGGAGGTGCTGCTCTTCCCGGCCATGAAGCCGGACGAGCAGGTGCACGCGGGCGAGAAGGCCAAGGCCAGCGCGGCCACTGCACAGCTTTCCCTCGAGGACCTGGACAAGCGCCTCGCGGCCATGACGTTCCTGAACGGCGCGGCGCCGTCGAAGGAGGACGCCACGGTCTTCGAGCGCGTCAAGGTGATCGGCAAGGACGTGCTCAAGAAGCATCCGAACCTGGACAAGTGGTCGAACTTCGTGAGCGCGTTCCCGAACGAGCTGCGCGCCAAGTGGTAAGAGGTCCTGGTAGCTGGCTCAGTAGCTCCAGATGAGTAGGATATCAATTGGTTGGTTGGGTTTGCCGCCATGAGCAGTCAGTTTAGACAGTCTGCGCAACGGAATACATGGACTTTCATATCCATTGCTTGGCTTTGGTTTATAGGCCTGGGTCTTTCTATTTCCTTCAACTCGGTTTAAATATTATCTCTGATCTACTTGTGGTACTGTATGATCAACTCTCATGCTGTCGTCTCAATCGCTTCTCCAGCCACGACGGCGTCCTGCAGTGGCGCGAATTGGCCCTCGAGCACGTTAAAGTGGCTGCGCAGGATCGGCAGCGCATCGTCCCACTCGTCCTCCTTGATCAGCATGAAGTCCGTCGCGAAGGTGCTCAGGTAGAACACCATGGTGCCCGAGCTGAGCAGCACGCGCGTCTGGCCGGCGACGATGCCCGTCTCCGCGAACCCGAGGTTCGTGTCGCCCACTTGCACGACCTTCCACGAGTCCGGCGAGACCATCACGCCCTGGTCGCCACTGGATGCGAGTGACTGCATCTCGTGCACGAACGCCTTGTCGTACGTCACCACGGACACGTCGTCGCCCGTCTCCGAGTAGCTCAAGAAGAGCTTACCAGCTGGAGCTGCTGCTGGTTCTTCTGATGCTGCTGATGAACTGTGGCCGAAGAGCAGGCGCACGAGGCTGAACATGTGGCGCCGCACGCACGACTTGTCGATCTGCACGAGGAACAGGTCGATGTCGGGCACACTGAGCACGTGGCTGTGCACTGCCAGGTCTTCTTCGTTTGCGGATATAGCGATGGGGTCGGGTCGCTCTGTTGAGGTTTGAGCGTCAAGCTGGAAGCTGTCGCCGTTCTCCATTTCAATGTAGCAAAAGGACTCGAGGCACGTGATCGCGGTCTCAAGGTCCTCGATCTTCACGAGCACTGCAATAGACAAAGCAAAGCGATGAGTGTGTGAGCTACAAGCCCAAGTAAACCATTCGCTCATGCCAGTCACAAAGCGATACATACGCACCATAGTCGGTCTGGTAGGTGGAGATCTGGAAGACACTGATGTTGTGCTTGGCGAGCTGCGTCGTGAGTTCTGTGAGCACCGCGAGCTGGTTAAGAAACGCGCCCGTGCCAGCGGACGCGACCTGCAGTGCCTTCCAGCGGATCGGCTCGTACTGCAGCGCGCCGTCGGGGAACATACTCAGCAGCTGCTCTTCAAAGACGATCGAGATCTCGTGCTGCGTCTCGACGTAGCTCAGGAAGCGCTGCACCGACGCGTCCATGCCGCGGCGCTCGGACGAGTAGAAGAGCAGCTCCAGCAGCGTCGGGATGAGCAGCGCGTGCCGCTGTTGCACTGCTGCTGCTGATGTGGCTTTGGAGTTGCTCGTCGTCTCGGTGAGGAACGGGTGGAACGGGTGCTGGTTCGCGGTCTTCTCGACGCTCGTGATCACGAGCGACGGCGCCAGGCAGATGAGCTGCACCTGCGCGTTCGCCATGCTTCTCTACTGTAATGTGTGTGTGTGGTGATTGTGGGCGCGAATGAAGAGTGGCGAGTGATCTTGGGCGGTTGGTTCGTCGACGCTCGCACCCTTTCACTCACGCACGCACACGGACTGCCATTCAGTCAGACAGGCAGTTTGGAGCATAGACAGGGGTGGCTTCGCACAAGCATACAAAAAGCGCTATGTTGGCTCACAGCAAAATTGGCCGTATACATATTGCATCTCCAGTAAATCCGCTAAAGATTCACTGGAGATGCAATATGTATACGGCCAATTTCGCTGTGAGCCACCAGATTGGTTACAAATACTCATTTGTTAACCAATAATTTTGTTTTTAGTCAATAGCAACTTAGTTGCCCAAAATAAACATGTTTTCGGAAGTGACTTGGTTTTTGAATGATTATATGGAATCGTGTTTGTTTTTTAAGTGGTATAAAAACAAACGCGATTCCATATAATCATTCAAAAACCAAGTCAAGTCCGACAACGTGTTTATTTTGGGGCACCTGATGCAAACACATTATTTTGGGTATACCGGGGTTTTCACCAAGAACCCACGTTCTTGGTGAAAAAACCCGTTCATATTGTGTCCATAAAAATTAAACTAGGACAAAACTAGGACACTTGCCCCCTTTTCCCGCAAGTCCCCGCCAATCTGCGGAAAGCGACCGTGAAAAGTGAACGTCACGACAGGAAAGCGAGAGTGCGCGCGCGATTGCCGCACGAGAAAGAAGCGGGACGCGGGCGTTTGCGCAGCAGACCAAGATGCGACTCGCGTGCGTCGCGTGTCGCGAGACACTCGTGCTCGCACCAGCGCAGGATATTCTCTTGCGGCGCCCCACAAGCGCCCACGGCGACGCGCCACTTGCCGCCGTTAGTGGCAACAAGGTCAACATACGTGAACACGATGGTATCAAGCCGCTTGTGAACGTCGGTGATGCAGCAAATGAAGAATATGATGTGTGTGGAGAGAATGCGGGTCTCGCACACGACGAGATGACGCGGTGTGTGGACTGCGATGGCTTTTTCCACATCCCGTGTCTCGTGAAGCAGCAGAAGGATGCGGAGAAGCAGGACTGGAAGACGACGACGGCGTCGTTCAAGTGCGCCCGATGCAGCATTCCATCAAGTCAACGGGGCCCCACCAGCGACATCAGCACTCTCCCATTGCTGGTGCCGGCAGGGGCTCTCAAGTATCTTGACAGCGACCATGAGAAGCAGTCAAGTGGTATGAGCAAGAAGAAGAAAAAGATAACCCAAACAAGCGGGAAATTGCCTGATGACGCGAGCGACATTGACGTGGAAGAGCGAACGGAGTGGTTCGTGTTCGCAAAGGAGATTCAAGTCTGCACCACGTGCCGCCAAGTGCAGATTCAAGACGCCGACAAAGTCAGCTGCAGCGCGTGCAACATTCCAGTCTTCCACCAGA
The DNA here is from genome assembly GCA_023334035.1 of Globisporangium okanoganense. Lineage (NCBI taxonomy): Eukaryota > Oomycota > Peronosporomycetes > Pythiales > Pythiaceae > Globisporangium > Globisporangium okanoganense. The sequence continues at coordinate 15,850 of JAASFY010000367.1, forward strand.
GGTGCTGTGTGCAAGTGAACCCTTCGCCAATGGACAACTCAGTGGAGACTTTGTCATCCGGACAGCGTGCGAAGAAGACGCCCGCGCGCAAGAGGAAGCGTCCACTTCCTGCTGCTGTATCAGGGCCAAGTCAAAATTGTTCCCACGCCCAGAACGCGGCTGGACGGACTGGAGTGATCTCGACCAGAAAGCTCGCCATATTGACGAGGAAAAGCGCGAACGCGGCGGGAGACGGCAGTGTTAAGTGGTGGCGATCCTGTCAGCAATGCAGTCTCCACTTCTGTCTCCAGGAGTTTTGCGATCCAGAACCTTCGGATGCGAAGCTCAGTGAGATTGCTGGCTTGGCTGACAGCAGCAGCAGTGGCTGGAAGTGCTTGCATTGTATCAAGGGCCAAAAGTCGAAGTCGATGGCGTCCGCGGTCAGTGAGCCTTTGCTGGCTTCTGCTCAAGCGAAGAGCGTGGCAGGCAAGGTTACAGTCGATGTCCCGCCTTCCAGTGACGCTGTCGTGACTACGTCGCTCATTTGTGCCGGTTGCAAGAACGCGACGAATTCACTACGTGCAGCTCCAGATGGCGGGTGGCTCTGCGCGGCGTGCATCGTTTCTGCTGCTGTCCAAGCCCAGGAGCCGTCGTCGTCACTAGTGGAAGCACTGCCGGCCGCACAAGAACTGATGACTTTGCTCATCTGCGACGGCTGTGAAGGAGAATTTGACTTTGCGCAGCTTGTTCCGCGTCTGGACGAAGTACCATCTGGCGACTGGTACTGCGACGTGTGCGCTGGTAGCAAGCAACCGCTTCTACTTCTACCACCGCCAGTAAAAGCAACAGCAACAGCAACAACAGTAGCAACAGCAGCAGCGGCCGAAACGGATCTGTTACCGTTGATCGACGTCACGTTCCTGATTTGCGACGGATGTGAGGGTGAGTTCGAGTTGGGATCGCTCAATCCGCCGCTCGCTCGAATTCCGGAAGGCGATTGGTTTTGCCAAACCTGTGCAGCTGCGCGAAGAAATTGGGCAAAGTCGAAGAATCGAAGGAACAAGAACGGAAAACGTCCAGCAAAGCCAAGTTTTCTCTCTCGTGTGGTCGCTCCTGCGACCGTCGCCGCTGCCGCAGTACCAGAAGAGTTGGTCACGATGCTGATTTGCGACGGCTGCGAAGGAGAGTTTGATGCGTCTCTATTGAATCCACCGCTCTCAGCAATTCCAGACGGGGATTGGTTCTGCCACTCCTGTGAAGCAAGCAAAGCTGGCGCGCCTCTGTCGTCCAAGGAGTCGACCGGATGTATACATTTGCAAGAACGGATCTCATCTTCAGCTGAAGAGCTTCAAGACGCTAGTGCAATCGTTCCCCAGAAAAATTCAGGCACTGCTGTCGTAGCGAGTCGTGGAAGAGAGGCTGAGCTGCAGACAGGTGCCGCAATTGACACCGTCGAGGCGCATGGTGTCAGTTCGACTATCGTGACGAGCGCTCTACCGGCAACGACCCGCAAAGCTGCTGCTGGAAAGAAACGCAAACGAGGAGGTATCGGCTACCAGTCAAAGAGAAGGGGCGTCAGCTCCAAGAAAAAAGAAGAAATCCCAGTTGTCGCTCCACCACTGGTGGTAGCTGATGGTGAGAGAGAGATCGAGCTCGAGTCAAGCGTTTCTGGTATCCACATTCCGTTTCCTGTCAACGTATCGTCGTGGAAGGGAAATCGTGATGACGGAGTGCTAGCGAATGGAGGAAGTGCGATTGCAAGTCCGATGCTTGTCCTCTCGGACGACGATGGCGACGATGGCGAAGACCAGACGGAGGACTCAGTCGTCATTGTGTGCGATATGTGTCTCGCAGACTTTAACATGATCGACGTGATTGGCACCACCGCCGTGAAAGCAGTCCCTCCTCCTCGGCCTTGGTACTGCAACAGCTGCGTGAAGAGCCTGAAGCGGACGCGGAAGAGGCGCCAACGATTTTCGAAGCAGATGCTGCTGGAGATGCAGATCTACGGCGAGCTGCTTCGGCCGACATCAGCAAAGGCGTACGACCTGCAGGCTGCTGCGTTGCGTGGGAAGCCGCCAAAGACCTCCAGCGAGCTCAAGAGTATGCTTGCTCTTGTTGGCAAGCGCGTGGGTATCTTTCTGAAGTGGGACAAGCACTGGGTAATGGGGAGAGTGCTATCTTTCGAGGCGAACCACCCGGCGTTCCATCACGTGGTCCGGTTTGAAGACGGTGTCGAGAAGTCGCTCCCTCTGTATGCGTTCCCGATGGTGATTGGTACCCAGACGATGCTGTACGTGAAGGTGCCGACTCTGCAGAACCAGTGGTGGCCCAGTCAACTGCTGCGCATGAATCCAATGGCGAAGAAAATTCTGACACCTGAGCCAGAGGATGACGATGCAGCGATGGCGAACTTTCGACTCGTGAGCATCTACGCAAGCACTGATTGCATGGGGAAGACGCAGAACGTGTCGTGCTGGGTACCCAAGTATCTCTGTCGGTCCATGACGAAGTTCTTCCCTCGCTCTGCTGATGACACCTCGATCGACCCTGTGGCTGCTCAGAGTACGCTGAAAAACTTTACTATGTCGTATGAGCGAGCGATAGCCGAGCGCAGACGTGAGAATGAAGTGCTCCAAGCAGCGTTCCAGAAGCTGGTGAAGAAGGTTTATGCGGAAAGTGAGGATCGCCAGCTTCAGTTTGCTGAGGCACTGATTGGACTAGAGCTCACGGATATCACCCAAGCTGATTACTCGAGCACGAGCGATGGACAGGGTGCATTCAAGGCTGTGAGAATTGATCCTGAATCGAAGCTGCTCGTGTTGGAGAGAGACCAAGTGACGACGCCGGTGAATCTTGGAAGCCCAGCAAACCGATTTTTTTTGCACAGATCGTCGGATTTCGTGGAGATTGCAGCTCATTTTTCTAGCAAAAGCGTTGGAGATGCTCCGAGTCAACAGGATAAAGAGACCCGCGCTGCACTGGACGCGGCTGTTATTAGCAGCATGCCAATGAATAGTCCAGAGACTCAAGAGTCTGAAGCGCCGGCAGCAGATCTTCCAGCCCAAGAGCCGTGTTGCTCGCTGTGCCTCCTCCCTGCTCAAGTGGTAAACGGAGAACCTGCCAATGAAGCTGAAGAGCTTGTGGAATGCGTCAAGTGCTCCCAAAGTTTCCATCTGGCGTGCTGCGATCCGCCCCATGACCCCACTCCGTTGCTGAATGAAGACGATGGAAGTGTGATGCTCGACGATCTGAATGCGCGGTTCGTGTGCAGCAAATGCGCCACGTGTGCTGGCTGCTCGAAGCATTTTGACGCCCACCAAGATTTCACAGACAAGGCAAACTCAGAGCTGAGTCCACCAACATGGTCGCAGTGGCGCCTGCCGCTTCAGATCGCGTCCCTGTGTGCTGACTGCGTCCCATATTACAGCGCGAAGCAGTACTGTGCAGTGTGTCTGCAAGTGCTGAATGACGACGCGCTGGCGACTTGCATTGGATTGCATTCGTGCTCGACGTGTCACCTTTGGGTCCACGATGCGTGCGAGCCAGACCCTCATCCAGCGTTCCTGTCGTGTAAGAGCAGCACGGAGTTCGAACTCGACGTCCAACTGGAGCTGTCTGACCTGGTTTCCGTAAATGGAGGTGCTGCATCTCAAGACAACGTGCGATCTACGGGCGATGCGGTGAAAGCAGTTGTACCCTCTGATATCGACTTTGCTGGTGGAGAGTCCAAGCCAGCAAAGCTCGTGGACGAGGACTTTGCCTTTGGCTTGACGTTCAAGGACTCTTATGACCCGAAGATTATGAACAAGTACGAGTGCTTGACGTGCCGCAAGAGTCGAATGCTTCACGTGATCCATCGCCTCAAGTCTGAAGACAAGCTGGAACTCTTCAAAGAACCCGTGACGAAGACCATCGCGCCGACGTATTTCGATGTCATCAAGCAGCCGATGGACCTGAGTACGATGCTGAAGAAGATTCTGCAGACTGAGTACACGCGCGTGAACTTCCGCGACTTCCGCGACGATTTCGAGCTCATGTGCCTGAATGCAGTCACGTTCAACTCCAAGGAGCGCGATTTCTTGATTTGGCGCGAGGCTTGGCGATTCTATGGCCAGGGCCAGCGGATCCTGCGGCAGACGGCGCCAAAGAGCCGCATGAAGCATCGAGGCGGCAAGTACCACGATGCATTGCTGGCTGCTGCGAAGCGTCAGCTGCCCAACAACTCGGCCATTGGGAAGAAACGTGCCCACAACGGTTTTGATCTCGCCGATGATGACGACTTTGGTGGTTCAGCGCATGGTGACAACGACGACGATATTGACATGATGGAGGATGATCGAGGCACCGGCGACCAAGGTGGCGGATCAGATGAGGCTCGTGATATTGCAGATGCTGAGAAGCCAGCCGAGCGAAAGCCCGATGCTGTGGCTGCGGATTCTACTACTGGCGAGCTGCAGGTGCAGAAATCCGACATTGTCACAGCCTCGTCATCGTTACCGAGCGGTGGCGTTACCACTATCGGCAGTGAAGTTGTGGTCGCTAGCTCTGCTGCTCTGACGTCGATGACAGAACGACGAACGCAACCAGCCGAAACGCCGGTCGTGCTTCAGTCTGGGCTGGGCGAGTCTCCAAAGCCTCGCTCCTCGATCGAGGTCTTCAAAATGGTGCAAGCGCGCTCGTCAGCGCACACGTACGCCTGGATGGACATGTGTTTGACGTGTGGCAGTGCGGGTCTGAACAGCGAGATGATCTTCTGCGTCGACTGTGGAGAAGGGTTTCATTCCTTCTGCGTACCAGGGATGAGCTCCGAAAAGATGAGCGGAAGCGAACACCTCCAAGCGTTCTGGCGCTGCCAGAATTGCAAAATGTGTGAACTCTGCGGACGACCAGGCGGAGATGACGACTTCAATGCCTTGCATTTTTGCGGCCACTGCAATCGAGGCTACCATGGTTCCTGCATGCTGCCAGCGATCAAGAAGCCCCGCCAGCTTGCAGACTCGACCGACAATACGAAGGACAAGGTGGCTCAGATGTACTGTTCGAACTGTGTGACGTGTGAAGAATGCGGCAAGGAGCAGCCCGAGATGACCTACAGCTATGACCGAAGCGTCTGCCTCAGCTGCAGCCAGAGCAAACTGTTTGAAACGACGCTGAAGCAGGAGAAGAGCAAGCCACTGCATCAGATTTGGACCGCAGAGGCTCGAAAGCAGAAGAAAGACAGTGAGAAGTGCCCGCTTTGCAAGCTGCGGTGGGACCCTGAAGACGAAGACCTGATCCAGTGCGATGCGTGTGAGCTCTGGGCTCATCCAAAGTGTGACTCGTTGCTGACGGACGAGCCAGAGAGGTACAAGAAGCTTGTCGAAGACCCAAGTGCGCTGTACATTTGCGGCGTGTGTCGTCCGAAGGAACGCGCGAATCTGTCGAGCGTCCCTAACAGTTGGAAATGCCAAGTGCTGGTCGACATGATTCAGCAGAAACGGGACCAGACCGAGGCCAAGTGGAAAGAAGCGCGTGAGCAGATGGAGCAGGCGAAGCAGTGGAAGTACTGGAAGGACCAGACGCCCGTGTATCTGTACATCCTCCGCCTGGGCGAGGAGTGTTTGAAGAACCTGGCGTTTCGAAGTGTCAACTTTCGGGAGAACTGGTTTCGGTTCACGAAAGAGCAAGAGCTGGCAGAGAGTGGCGTCGTTCTGCCGTCGTGGCTTGTGCACAAGGCGAGTCGGTATCTGCGGTTCAAGCGCTACTCTCGCGGTCCAAAGGCGTCGCTTCGCCGCCAGAACCGCAAGTTCATCAGCTTTTACTCCCAGCATGGAGTTGAGAAGCAGAAAGATGCGAGCGTTGTGACGACCATTGTCTCCGAGGCCTGTAGCTGTGCTGCTCTTCTTGCGTGCGTCCATCTCTTGTACGGGTGGCGTTCGTTACCGCGAATCGTGCTTCACTTGCTGGGTAGCGACGCTACCAGGGACCAAGGCCACGAACAGCTGAGCGACCAGACGATGAAGATGCTGTGCGTCGAGAGTCCAGAGATGACCCTCGATGAAGAAATCGTGATGATCAAGAAACAGTACGAGATGCGTGTCGGCAAGAAACCTGTGGTGCGCGCGCCAACTGACGTGGCTGAGAGTTCTGTCAGCGATCGAGCTGAAGGCAAAGCTTCTTCGCCTTCGAGTAGCCTCACAGTGACGACGAAAGAGGCTTCGGAAAAGCTGACTGATGCCCCGACAACGCCACGCACGCCAGAAACCAGGCAAAGCGTGAAAATGACGAAAGCTGCGGCGTTGTGTGGCTGGCCTTCATCTGAACTCAATGATTCGTCGACTGCTGTTCAAGACGTATCTGGATCAACTGCTGCTCAGAGCACTGCGGGAGGCGAAGCACGACCAAAGTTCGTTGACAACCGCTTCTGCTCGTTCTGCTTCATGATTGGCGACGACTTGATGTGTGGACGGCTCATCTACACGGACAAGGACCAGTGGGTGCACGTAAACTGCGCGTTGTGGTCGGTTGAGGTGTACGAAACGGTCGAGGGCGTTCTCCAGAAGTGCCAGAAAGCGAAGAACCGCAGTCGACTGATTCGATGCGACGCCTGCGGAGTCTTGGGCGCGAGTGTCGGCTGCGCGATCTCGCGATGCCAACGCCACTACCACTTCCCGTGCGCGTATGACTATGGGGTCGTCTTTCTCCCGAATGGCGAGACCTGCTGTCCAAAGCCAGAGCACATCGCGATGGTCTCGCGCAAGCAGAAACTCGTTGCTGCCGCTGCCAGTGTTCAACTAGCAGATCCTGTTGAGGCTCCTGCTGAAGTGACGACAGTCGAGCCATCACTGACAGAGAGTGTACCTAACGTCGAGGAAAAGGATGTGGAAATGGCAACAGAAGATGGAGTTCGAGGCAGTGTGGAACTGGAAGTAACGTTACAGGAAGACCAAGTGGTACGCACAGAAGAGGCAGGGACAGTGAACAACCCGAGCGAAGCATCCGCCAAGAGTGACGGTCAAGCTGAGGCGAGTGCTGAAGCAGTAAACGTGGGAGAATCGTCCGAGCAAGCCCCGGTGAACGCGGAAATCAATGCAGGTGAAGAGAATGACAGTCGTGAGTTGGATTTGACGATCACGAGCGTGCCTACAAGCAGCGGAGTCTCGGCCATTAGAGAGGAGACGAGTGTTTCAGATTCCAGCAACGCGACCATCGTAGCCTCTGAGCCATCCGCCAAGGTCGAAGTGCAGCCATCCTCCGCTGCTGATACGATCGCTGAGTCTGTGGTGCCAGCCCCACCTGCATCCATTCCAGTGCTTCCAGTGGTCGACCCTTCACCAGAGCCTCGTCGCCACTTGCGCAGCGATTTGCCAGTCGTCCTGTCCGACTTCAAGAAGCAGGGGAACAAGGCGCGGCGACAGAAGAGGCCGCAGTGCATCCGCATGGGTGCGCTCACGGTCCAGTCGTTCGGTCACATCGTGGTGGGGAACCCGTCGTTCCACAGTCGCGAGGCGATCTTTCCGCTGGGCTTTCGAAGCACGCGGATCTTCTGGAGCGCTCGCTCGCTGCAGACGCGGTGCCTGTACGAGTGTGTGATCACCAACACGGACATTGAGGACCGCCTCAAGGCCAAGCTGAAGACCAAGGACACAAAGACCTCTGATCCGGACCAGGAGCCAAAGGCCCGAGCTCGCGCAGTGTTCAAGATCGTTGCGTCGGACGACCGCGAGCGGCCCATTGCGGCGTTTACTGCGGACGACGCGCTCATCGAGCTCCGCAGTCGCCTGGTGGCGCTCTACGACGAGCAGCAGTGCAGCTTTGGTTTGGGCGAAAAGAACCCGTTCGTGAGTCGCAGCTCGTGGTTCTCGTACGGACTCGCGGGCGCGCACTTCTTCGGTTTTGGGATCCCGGAGGTCGTGAGCGAGATCGAGCAGCTGTCGCACGCCGCGACCACGAGCATCAGTCGGAGTCTCATCTCCAGGAAGCTCATGTTGTCTAGTTCTGGCTCAGGACGAAAGAGAAACCATAGTGAGATGGTGAAGACCTCGGCAGTGAGTGATGTCCGACAGGACTCTTCTGCTGAGGTGATAGCCAACGAGGAGGTGTACGTGTTCACGCAGCACCTGCCCGAGCCCAAGCGGTTTGAGAACGCTTTGCACGAGATCGAGCAGCTCGTGGCCGCCGAGGAGCGCGCGCGGCTGTCGTCCGGATCCACGCGCACGGACGGCTTTGCAGGGACCGTGGGCCACGAAGAGAGCGAGGACACCGGGCCACCGCGCGTGGCTCGCCGCCGCCTGAACAAGCACGCGAGCAGGGAGCCCGAGACGCCGTCGAGTACGAGTGACAGCAGTGGTTTCAGCAACAGCAACAGCAGTAACAGTACTGCGAACGCCAGCACTACCAATCTTACCAACGCCACCAACAGCACCACGGGTGGAGCCAACACCAAGGGCAGCAGCGGCGTGGCCATGGACCTGGAGCACCTGCCGATCGCAATGCAGTACCGCGAGCTGCGACGGCGACCGTTCGACGAGCGCCTGGAGGTACGCAAGTCCAAGATCCACGGCTACGGACTGTTTACAAAGGAGAAGATGGCCGAGGGCCAGATGATCGTCGAGTACCAGGGCCAGATGATCGCGCAGCGGGTGGCGGACGAGCGCGAGCGGTTCTACGAAGAGAAGGGCATCGGCAGCTGCTACATGTTCCGTCTGGACGACAAGACGATCATCGACGCCACGCGCGTGGGCAACCTGGCGCGCTTCATCAACCACTCGTGCGACCCCAAGGCCTTCGCGCGCGTCGTGGCCGTCGAGGGCAACGAGAAGAAGATCGTGATCTTCGCCAAGCGCGCCATCGACGCCGGCGACGAGGTCACGTACGACTACAAGTTCCCCATCGAAGACGAGGCCATCCGGTGCGATTGCTCGGCGCCCAACTGCATCGGCCGCATGAACTGAGTTGGGGAGGAGAGGGTTCGTATACGCTCAGGACATCTTTGATACTGCGTATTTGCATACATACACGTTGTTTACATGTGGTTTTGCTGGCATCTTTTCGTCAATCAAACAAGTCGCCCTTGCTCGGAAATACCGTTATTTTGACAGCGCTTGCGCAGGTGCGGCTTGTTTGCTGCAGGCACAGTACTTGCGCTTGTGTTGTACACACGCAAGCAATCTTGCACATGTCCAAAGCATCCAAATCGAAAC
>JAASFY010000368.1:0-24858 GCA_023334035.1 Globisporangium okanoganense
CGCGGTCCCACGTCGAGATCCCCGCACGCTGGAGCTGTTGGTACTTCGCGCCGCCATCACGGGCTGAAGCCAGCGCAAGGCGAGCTCCAGCAGGCACGAGCGTCTTGAGTGACTTGGCTTGAGAAAGCATCTTGGTCTTCTTGCGATTCGACTTCTTGTCTTGGTCTTGTCTTGGCAAAATGCACAATGACGATCGACAAAAGACCTTCGTTCGAGAGCCTCGCTGTCGGGTTTGAAGGGTGACGAAGTAGCGAATGAGATAAACATGTGACAATTAGCAATTGTGGATAGATACTAGTAGATCCTAAGTTGAAGTTGTTAAAACTATTGTTGTGCGAAGGCACTGGATCTCATACAAAAGAAATAGCATTTCTGGGTTCCAAGACCTCATAAAAGGGTGAGACAGGGAACACATAACAGCTACGTGACATTATTGGTTGGTTAGTACCATCCATTCCACCATCACTTGCAGGCCCGGCGGATACTTATTCGATAAGCTGGTTTCCGCAGCTGCGGCAAAAGCGCGCGACGTCTGGGTTCTGCGTGCTGCACTCGCTGCAGAGTCCAGGGACCGCCACCGCCGCCGCCGTAATCTCCTTCTTGGGTGGGAGCTCCACCAAGTACGAGCCTGGCACGTAGCCGCGCTTCTTCTTGATCTCCACGAGCCACCAGCCGTCGTCGTCCTTCTGGAGAATCGCCACGTCTTCGCCTGGGTACATGGTCAGCTGCGTCTCGTCCTGTTCAAGCAAAGTTGAGATAATATAAGTTATTAGACTGTTATCATGATTGAGAAAAGTTAATGTAATCCAGCAATGTTGTGAGTTTGGTACCTGAGCCGAGAACTGGTAGCCGACCGAGGCATAGCTAGTAGGAGTGAGGTTCTCTCTGTTCATTTAAAACAAGTGGCAGGCACACTTGGTCAGATCTCAATAACAGCAAACCACTCACTCATGTGATACAAGAAGCAACATTTACTTACGGAGCGACCGGCTCCTCGAGCGTAATGGCGCTGTGCTTGCACTTGGCGCACACAGCCTGGCCGTCGTGCTCAAAGAAACTCTCTGTAATACAGCAATTAGAGGACATCAAAGCTTATCACCACATATCCAAAAGACCCCATCTGGAAACAGCAGGTGAGCAATGTACCTGAGAGCGACGAGCTGCACTTGAAGCAGACGAAGCAGCCTGGGTGGTAGAGGTTGTCGAGGGCCTTGACCACTTTGCCCTTCAGTGTCTGCGAGAGAAAGAATACGGTTTCATCAGCATCAAGTTTACGGATGTGAAGGCGTGGGTGGAGCAACAGCAAATCGAGCGAACCTGCGTGCAACGGCAGCAGCGCTTGCCAAACTTCTCCTGGTAGCACTCTTGGTGGTACGCCTGGACAGGAAAAGATGTATAACACACATTAATACACGCGTCGTGAACACATAAACAGCAGTAAGTGTACCTTATTGTCCTTCTCTGCATAGCCGTCGTCTTCCGCGATCACATTGCGGCAGTGGCTGCACTTGAAACACTGTTTGAGGTTGAACGCAACAAGATCAACACGGTCAATAGACTTGTCTCGGTCTCAGGCAAACTCATCCATCCCCACCACCAGTTCGTACCTCGTAGTGGAAGTAGCGGTTCAAAGCACCGACAGCTTCGCCTTCGAGCACAAGGTTGCAGCCGCCGCAGAGCTCCTGCTCCCCGTCTTCGTCCGACAGGTAGTCGCCGTCTTCTTCTCGCACCGACGGGTGCGCGTGGCGGTCCGACGGGCGGGCCTCCGACACGCGATCAGACATGTCCGACAATGTCGAGAGGCGCTCAAAGCCGCGGCTGCTGCGCGCGCCGTTGTTGAACGCGTCGATCGACTCGAGGTCGAGCACCTGCGAGAGGCGCATCGAGTCGCGGTTGTTGGTCATGAACGAGTAGTCGCTGCCGAACTCCGAGCCAAAGTCCGACATCTCTGACATGCGCTCCTGCCCATCGGTCGCGAACGGGCCGAGATCGAACTGGTCAAGACTCGCGCTGCTGGCTCTGCGGTGGTTTCTCGTCGCAGCGGCAGCAGCCGCCGCCGCAGCGCGCTCGGCCGTCTCGGCAGCGTCCTTCGCTTCCTTGGCCTTGCGCGCTTCCTCCGCCTCCCGCGCAACCTGCTCCGCACGCGCTCTCTCTTCACGCTCCTCCTGCTCCTTCTTCGCACGGGCAACCGCTTCCGCAGCTTCACGCTCTTTCTTCGCTAGCAACGCGCGCGCAGCAGCCTCGGCGGCCTCTTTCTCCGCCTTGACTCTTGCAATTTCTCGCTCAGCAGCCTCTCGAGCTTCACGCTCTTCACGCTCCTTTTGCTCTGTCGTACAGGAAAACGCAAACATTTTGCATGAGGACAGGAGCCACGCAAGATTGAATGCAAATAAATATGTTGGTGCTCGCTCACCTTGGGCCGCGGTACACGCTTTGCACACGAGCTTCTCGTGCTCAAACTTGGAGCCTACGCACAAACACACGCACAGGAGCCGCACAAAATAAATCGATGGTGGGTGAACAAAATTCAAGCACATTGGACTCAGTCAGGAGCAATAAACGCACCTTCTTCCGCCTGCTGGTTGCAAAGCGAGCAGATCATGCAGAGGCGGTGGAACGAGCCGTCGCCCGCCTTGTACACGCGTCCGAGGATTTCCTAACAGCACAGGATCGAATTATAAGTCATTAGATAAAAATAAGATATAGCGCATCACGAGCGCCAAAGAGAATATTCGTTGGTCGTACCTTGTCGCAAACGCGGCAGTGTTTGACGTCCTTGGCGCAGTCGGCGTGAAACGCCTTCTTCTTGATGAGTGTGAAGTCCTCCTCTTCCTCAATGGACTCGCGGCAGCCAGGACACAATAAACACTAACAGAATCACACAATGTGTGAGTCCACAACGTCACCAAACAATACAATGAATTCAGAATACCGAGCAGCACAATACGCACAATCTCGTGAAAAATCTCGCCCTTGGCAGTCTTCGTGCGGCCCAAAATGGTCTCTCGACACGCGTGGCACTTGCGCAGCTTGCGCACCGTGGGCTTGCGGTCCATGTCGCTGGCCTTCGCGTCCACAGACGCCGGCCCCTTTGGCGCCTGTGGGTTGGACGTGTCGTCCAGCGAGATCCCCTCGAGGCGCAGCGACGAGTTGTAGTCCACAGCCGAGTCGTCCGAGCCGCGCGAGCCGTGAGAGCTGCCGAGCGACGAGCGACCCGACATCTGCACAAGCCGCTGGTTAGACGCCTCGCGCGCTGCGAGCATCGCCGCATCTGGGACGTGCACGGCCACGGGGTTGTGCAGTTTCAGGTACGAGCCCGGCACGAGCCCCTTCTCGTCGTCCTTCGTGATGAACCACCAGCCGTCCGCATCCTGTGAGCAGCACAGCAAGTCAGTAAGTTCGCACAGTAATTTAGAATAAAAATACGGACGTACGCGTGTTTGGTACCTTTCGGATCACGTCGACGTCTTCGCCCTTGACCAGACGAAGCTGCACTTGTGGGTCCTATAGTCATTATAATGGGCATTAGCAATTACACAGCACCACATACACAGCCTTCCTCTTCAAAATGCGCTCAAACCTGCGGGGTGAAGTTGTAGATTGCCGTGGCCTTCTCCTTGCGTGGCGGCGGGGGCAGCGGGGCTTGACTCGTTCTGGACACAATATTAATACACACACGCGTATATAACAGAATGAGACCCATAACCGCTAGAGCACATCGAGCCAGTCGATCGCTACGCACCCTAGCTCCTGCTGCATACGCGCGCCGCCGATGAACGCGGTCGGGATGGCGCCGACGCTCTGCGGCGCGATGCTGCCGTTGCCGTTCGCCGCGTTCTTCCACATGTTGGCACTCGTCGTCTTCGCAGCCACCTACGTAAAGGAAGGAGCCACGCGCCAGGGCCGATCGAAATGAGCCTCCGTTTAGTTCCAGAACCGCTCACAAAGGGGGGAACCAACAGCTCAAAGCCCGCCCGCCCGCCCTCGGTACGTACGTACCACTTTGTCGCCGCACTTTGCGCACACGTCGTCGCCCGCGAACTCGCCGCACCTGTGTGTGTGGAAAGAGTCACAGGCTCAGCAACACCTCTTCTCTTTCGCCCCATCTTCAGGCGCGAGCACACGACAACCAGACAGAGTTCGTACTGTACCTGGGGCAAATGGACGGCATCTCGCTTGAAAATGCTCGCAATTGACGATCTGCCAACAGCGGTGAAAATGAGAAGAGCCCTCATTCAGCAACTCCCTCATAAAAAATGCCGATTTATCCCTAAGTAGCAACTCGGACATAAGTGAGTAACGGTCTGAGTCGGAGCCTGATACTGGAAATATGGATCAGATGCAGTCTGAGGCGCTTGGCTGGCTGTGCAAAAGACAATTTCAATCATGGAGCTCCACGCCTCGATCCGCGAGTCGGCGCTCTCCGTAGAAAGCTACGCAGCTGCTCTTGCGCTGGGCGTTTGTGCGCGTTGCTGCCTGCGCCTCGGCTGTGTGGGCGACAGCACCATCTATGCGTACGTGGCAGAAGCACAGCCTTCCATAGGCAAGCAACGGAATTCTAACAAACCTCTTGTGTCTCATCTTGGTTGTCTTCTCTAGCCTTCCAGAGGACGAGCTGCTCGCTGCAGTCCAGCAGTTCTGCAAGGAGGCGAGTGCTGAAGAAGTTCCAATCACGCCTGTCAGTGCAGGTACATTATCCGTGCATGTGGATGTGGGTGCCTAATCCCAGTCCGAGCTGACTGTATCCATTCTGGCGTGTTGCGTTTATTCAGTTTGCTCGTGCTGCGTGGGCGTGCTGAGCGAGAGCTTTCGCGGAAAAGTGCTCGAAGACGTCCGCCGTCAAGCCCAGGAGAGGTACAATTGCTGTTTGTATTGACCTGAGAGATTGCTTTTTGAGCAAATCAAAACTCATAGGTTGGACTGTGTTTTGCAGTGGCTATGACGCGACGACCTTCGCGCTCAAGATCAAGATGCCGAGCGTCGTGTTGCTGCGCGAGTACTCGCTGCTGCAGCACCTACGCAAAACCATCAGCAGCTTCCACTCGCGAACGCCGTTCGATCATAAGGAAGTGCTCAAAGTGCGTTCGTTTCTCGGGTTCCTCTGTCATGTCCACTCTGTCTAGCCAACGAATAGCTCACGTAAATAACCTCTTGTTGCAGTTGCTCATCGCCGACGCCATCGCCAAGTGCTTCAACGACGCCGTGTGCACCAACGCAAGCAGCTTCGCAATCACGCTCGAGGTCAAACACGACGAGGCCGCCGATGAAATCAAGCAAATTCCCGTCATCAAGGTTTGTTAACAATTCGAATCGTGTGGCGTTCGTTCCATCGTCCCCATATTCTAACCTAGCAACACATAATATGTTCATAGGACCAACTGGACAACGCGCGAAAGCGCCGCCGTGGTCCCGAGCCAGTCCTGGGCGGCTTTGGCGCTGTCACGCGCGCCCTGGAAGCCCTTCGAGCGATGCCAGCGACCGTCAAGAGCCCGCCTGAGCTGCTCACCACTGGGCCAACAGCCACAGTCACGTTGGAGCGTGATCCTGTGTACCTGCAGGGCCGGTACCTCAAGTTCAAGCGCGGGCTGAGCCAGACGCCGTGGGTGCTCGAGGGCGTGCGCATGGGCGATTCATCGGTCGAAGAGGCGATTGGGGACATCGCGCTGCCGTTCTTCCGCGGCTCGGGCTACAAGTTCCACACTGCTGGCCGCGAGGACGTGGACGTGCGCATGCTAGGCAACGGCCGTCCGTTTATCCTCGAGGTGCTGGATGCCAAGAAAACCAACCTGAGTGCGGACGAGTACGCGCAGATCCAAAAGTCAGTCAACGCGGCCAACACGGGCGCCGTCGAGATCCGCAAGGTCAAAGTGTCCACCAAGGAGTACTTTGCCGGGCTCCAGACCGGCGCCGACTCCAAGAAGAAGACCTACTGGTGGGTGCATGTGAAAACTGTTGATAGGCTTGTATTCTTCAAACTGTAACTAACCTTGTGGTTCACAATGTCACTCACAGCTGCGTCATGTGGTCGGAAGCCGAGCTGACGCTCGAGGCCGTGGCCAAGCTGGACGCGATCCAGGACCTGACGATCCAGCAGGAGACGCCCGTGCGCGTGCTGCACCGACGCACGCTCATGACGCGCCCCAAGATCATCCACGCGGCCCAGTGCGAGGTCTTGAACAAGCATTACGCGCTGCTGCGCCTCACGACGTCCGCCGGCACGTACGTCAAGGAGTTCGTGCACGGCGACCGCGGCCGCACGGTGCCCAACGTCTCGACCATCCTCGGCTGCGACGCCGACATTTTGCAGCTCGACGTCGAGAACCTGCTTGATGCCGCGTAACCTGGTCAGTCATCACGATGAGGTCCCCTCGCCTTGGCTGAAGTCACACACTGAATAGAGCTTTTTCCATCCACCGGTTTGAGTTTCTTGTGTGTCTATTGAGTCTCTCTCTATGCCTCCAGGTCTGGGAACGACAGCGAGGCGTACTGGTCTTCATCCCAGAGCTCGCCCAATTGTCCCATGAGCTCTTGAGCCCCTGCTGGGAGGTACGTTGCTGCTGCTGACGAGTCCGTCTTCCCAGCAACATCCTTGAGCTTCACGCTGGCTGAAGAAGAACTCTGCAGCAGACTCAGCACCTCCTTCGTGTTCGCATTCATGCTCGTCTGCGCGTCGTTGGTGGCCACGACGGTCGTCGCCACGCGCTCCTTGAAGGCCTGCAGGTCCATGATGTGTTCCTCGAGCGACTCCTGCACGATGAGGCGGAAGACGCGCACGGTGCGCCGCTGGCCGATGCGGTGCGCGCGGTCCATGGCCTGCAGGTCCACGAACGGGTTCCACGAGTGCTCCATGAAGATGACTGTGTCGGCGCCCGTGAGCGTGAGCCCTAGGCCGCCGACTGCCGTTGTGAGCAGCAGCACGTCGATGGACGGGTCGTCGTTAAACTGTCGCACGATCTCCACGCGTCTGTGTAGCGGCGTACGGCCGTCCAGGCGCCGGTATGTCACCCGTGGCAGCACCTGCTTGAACATCTGTTCAACCACGTCCAGTGTCTCCTTCAGGTGGCCAAAGATCAGGCAGCGATGCTGAGACGAGACACTGAGACTGTCGTCCTCAGCACTTGATGGTCCACCTGACTGATCACCAATGTTACAGGACTCGACCAGGAGATCGTGGAGCGCAACCATTTTCCCCGAACCACGCCAGTCCAACGCCGCCTTCCGCTCCTTGGCATTGAGCTGCTGACTGACGCGCTCGTTTGCCACCAGCGCCGGGTGCACGCAGATCTTGCGCAGCAGGTGCAGGTTCGTGAGCACACTCTGCTTGTCTTCTTGATCGACAGTGTTGCTACCAGAACCACCGAGCGCCAGCGTGTAGAGCTTCTTCTGGACCGCCGTCATACTCGTGAGCACGTTGGAAATGATCTTGGGCGGCAGCTCCGTCAGCACCTGGCTCTTGGTGCGCCGCAGGATGAACGGCAGCACGCGCTGGTGCAGTCGTGTGATCGCCAGTGCGGCCACCTCTTTCTGCTTTGGGGTCGCGTTGCGCTCGCGCGACTTGGAGATCGGCAGCACGTATTCTCTGCGGAATGTTGCGAAGGCACCCAGGTATCCGGGCATGAGGAACTCAAAGAGCGACCACAAATCGGCGACATTGTTCTGCAGTGGCGTGCCGCTCAGAGCCATTCGGTGGTTCGCGACGAGCTGCTGGACTGCGCTGAAGAGCGCTGTTATTGGGTTTCGGATCAGATGCGCCTCGTCCAGCACCACAAACGCGTATTCGGTGCGCTTGAGCAGCTCAATGTCGCTCCGGAGCACGGCGTAGGTCGTCACAATGAGCGCTGGGCCACGAGTTGATGGCTTTAAGAGCTCTTTGTGGACAGTCTTGCGGTCTGCTGACGATCCTGAGTAGTCAACGACGGTCGTGAAAACCCCAGGGAGACATTTCTGAGCTTCAGTGATCCAGTGGTGCGTCACCACTGGCGGACACACGATCATACACACTGGGTTGCTTAATCCTTCAGCATTGACACCGCGACTTAGTGAAACAGCGATGGCCGTGAGCGTTTGCTGAAAACAAATAACAGACAGTCAGTTGATATCTACAAAGCAAACAAGAGACAATCGATGAAATAGGCTTGGGCGTTTACCAGCGTCTTTCCGAGGCCCATGTCGTCTGCAAGGATGCCGTGCAAGTTGTTCTCGACGAGGAACGACAGCCAATCCACGCCATGCTGCTGGTACGAACGCAGCGTTACGCCATCAGCTAGAAATCCACCAACCTCCACGTGTTTCACAGCTTTCCCCTCCAATAAATTCTCCAGAAACTCCCGCGAGACTTGGTTCTGGCCGACAATGTCTCTCAGAGCACCGCCATTCACACCATCACCACTGGAGGACACCTGGAGATCCATCTGCAGGGGGACGAGTGGCACGAGATCTGCGAACGCTCGCGCCGCCAGCGACCGGACCTCAGCGTTTTGTGAGCTCATGGTCTTCATGGAGAAGTGCACCAGGCTCGGGATGTAGGGCGTGAGCTCCACTGACAGCGCCTTCACGAGGTGATGGAGCACCATCGTGGCGCCCATGAGCGCTTCTTGGCCTTCTGTTGAGGGGCTGGAGTTCTGAGTGAAGACAGCGAAGACGTGCTGGTACACGAGCAGCATGGCGCTCTCCTGGTGGCATATTGCGTGGCGACAGATGGACGCGATCGCATTTGCGACTGTCGCGCGCGTGTGGACAATCTTGAATGGCTGTGTGACTAGCGTCGCGAGTCCTTTCAGCCATTCCAAACACTGAAGAAACGCTACTTGGTGGACACTTGGTACCAGCACACAGACCAGATGGCTACTTTGTTGGACAATATGGTCCTCCTGCTGAGTAGAGGTTGTCCAACTCTTTAAGACAATGTCATATAGAGTTGGACAAATGTCAAAAATGCGTCCACCAGCGACGTCGCAAATTGTCCGCAGCGCGTTTTCGGCACCTTCCACACGGACTTTAGCCTTCTGAAGCACCTCTAAGGACAACAATTGACCTCCAGAGGTACTCTGCGAAGGTAGATCGTTGCTCATCGCCACCCCCTGGTCACTTTGCGCGAAGGCGAGTGCCACAGCGCTGTTGCAGAGGTTCGAGACGATCTTCGCGACGCATTTCCGCTGGACTTTGGCCTGCGAGACAACGAAATCGGCCATGGTCTGCGCTGTCAGCTGCTGGAAATCCGCATTCTGCTCCTGTTTAATCGAGTCCATGAGCGCCTTCACGAGGAAGCCGCTCTTCTTGGGTGGGATCGCCAGCAGATTGCTGAACGCGCAGCTGCCGAGGCCCTGCACGCGATGGTAGAAGCGCGCAAAGCTCTGCTGGATGGACTCGTCCACGAGGAAGAGGTCCTGGCGCTTGAAATGCGCGAGCTCAAACGCTTCAGGGCTTGTGGCAAGAATATTGTAGGGGAACGACACGACGTTTTCTGCGATCTGACGGGAAATGTCGGCAGCTGAGGCTTGTGCAGCTGTTGTTGTTGTTGTTGGGCGACATGTCGTGACGCCATTCGCAGCGAAGACCTCGATGATCCGTGTCTCCATCACCCGAATTCGCTTCAAAAGCCCACGCTGCTCCGAGTAAAACGTCAAAGCCCCAGATGTCAAAGAGTCTTCGGCTTGCAACTGGACGACCCACTCGTGTTGAGCGAGCGACTCGAGCGCTGGTCCAAGTGTTTTCTGCAACGTCAGCAGTCGACTGGGCACTTCAGCACCACCAGTTTCTTTCAACTGTTGCTTCTCATAGAACGCCCATCGAGAGATCGTCAGCAGCGCACCACACTGACGCTCTCCAGACGCGGATCGCAGGCTTCCGCTGAGCTTCTGGACGATTTCATCACTTACCGACGCGTCGAACGGCACGTGGGCTCCCAGAAAGCCAATCGCATCAGCGAACGCCACGCGCGACGCCGAGCTCACTTCAGGGTCAGTGGCCACCATAATGGCATCATTGTCCGCAACCGGACGAGTCTGGTACTCGACGTCCAGGAGCTTCATGTCTGCGGTGGACCAGAGCAGATCGATCCAAGTAGCCAACTCGGTCGAAATGGCTGCGACCAACACGCTTCGCTCGCTACACGACTGCACGGCTCTCTTCCAAGCACTCAGGAGCTTGAGTCGCACCTCCGCGTCCTGCTCTTTCAGCAGCTGCAGCAGCAGATGCGGCAGCAGGTAGCGCTCAAAGGCAGAGTTTGTCAATCCTGCGCTCCCGTCATTGCCTTGGAACATCGCTGCAACGCACACGACAGCTGACAGCCTAACTGCTCGAATGGGCTGGTGCAGCAACGGCACCACGTGATGCAGACTCAATCTTGTGAGTTTCGCCAGCTCTTCATCCTTGTCGAGCGTTGTACGCAGTGGCGCATGGTTGTACCAGGCACTTAACCCTCGAACGACGCACGCAGGGACGAGACCAGAGGTGACGTGCTCGGCCAGCGCCTTCCAGAGCAGCTTTGCGGTCTTCTGGAGCTGGGTATGTGACGTTTGTTCCAGATGAACAGTGAAATCCTCAAACATCTCGGCCGCGAGCACCATTACTTCTTCCTCCGCCTGCCGCTTTTCAAATGCGCTCAGCACATCCGCATAGAAGAGCGGAATGAGTGTCTGGGCATGGGCTTTGTGGGCCAGCACGAGGTACTTGAGCCCCAGCAGTCCGCCGTGACATGCGTGCCACGTGGCGCCTTGAAAGAGCGTGCGCAAGATCTCGAGGTACGCCACCAGCAGGCCCTGCTCGTCACGCGGCAGATTGCCCAGCAAGACGCCAAAAACCTGCGCGCACACCTCGCGCACGGGCGAGACGGATCCGTCGGCCGAGTAGTCGACGAACTGGTCGAGCGCCAGCACGCAGATGCAGCGCACGAGACACTCTTCGAGCCATTTCTCTGTTGTTAAAGAGGATACTGGAGAAGCAGAGGTAGTCTTGGCTGCTGTTGCGAGCGACTGGATGAGCTGCGATGACAGGAAAATCTGTCGTAATGCCAGGAGAGCGCCGTGGCGGACCTCCCATTTCGAGTCAAAGACGCTTTCGAAGAGATCGGCTACGAGGCTCGCTGTGATCTGCAGCTGCGAGTCGCCGTCACGCTCGTCGTCGGCATTGGGAGCGTTTGTATCAGGCTCATCATCTTCTGTCTTGAGCTTCTTCGTGACGCCACCAGGTCTCTCAATCGCTCTGCTTTCTGCGAGATGCTGTCGCGACTGAGGCATGTTGAGCAGATCGCCTGCGCGCTTCCTCTTGTCTGTGTGCCGCTCTTTCGCTCCACCAGTGAGCACTTCATTGGCGAATGCATCTTGTTCACCTTGGTCAATGTCGTCTGCAATGTCCTTCACATCTAAACATAATACAATACATTATTAGCATCTCTCTCTTCACAAGCATCACCCTTGTCACATAGAAACAAGTTCGTACGATCCGCATTGAGCTTGGGCAGCATCTGCTGAGCGAAAGAGTCCTCGCGCGTGGTCCAAATCGCATCAGACGAGCCGCTGATGCGTCTCAGAAGCAGTCTTCGCTGTCTGATCGCCTGCGTCTGGCGCTGCGCTGGACTCAGGTTCGTCTCGTACTGGTACTCCTAATAGAATCAATCGTACGTATACACACCTTAGCCATATCCGAACAGTATACCAATGGTATACGCGCCGTACGAACCTCGCCCCCACTGCGCAACAATGGCGCGCCTTCCGCCACCACTTTGGCGATGTCCACCGTCTGGAAGTTGAGCGCAGGGCAGGACGCGTCACGACCGCCGACTACAACACGGGAAAACGATCGGTTCGCTTAAGTCCGCACATGTCAATCGTATGTAAGCCACTGACCAAATACGTACAGGACACGGAAGCAAACGCCTGTGCGAGACGCGCTCGCTCGCCTCGAAGCGACCGCGCGAGGACCTCGAGGCACTTGGACGCGGCCACGCGCACGTCCCACTCAGGATCGATCACCAGCAGCCGCACCTGATCATCACACAAGACAAGTGATTAAGCACATACTGTTGCTGCTCTTATAAGAATACGTGACGTATTGCGCACCTGCTGCACGATGGCGTGGCAGTACGCGGGCGACTGAATCGCCACTTCGCCCAGCTTCTCGGCCGCATTCTCGCGGATCTGCGCGCTGCTGCCCTCTGCAAGACGCCGTATATTAGAGCTCTGTGTACACATTATACACTATACATGGTAGAATGCAGCAGCGCACCTCGCACGAGCAGGAAGAGGCTCTCGAGCCGCGTCGCCTGCGCGCCATCGGCCACTTTGTTGGCCATATTGCCGATTGGAATCACAAATTGCAGCAAAATTGTTCACAAAGCCCCACAGTTATACAAATTTTAATATAACAATATGCTAATTTTGAGCACTTGATGTGCATCGGATCACTTTTTCCATTTCATTCAGCAGCAAAAAGCTCGCGATGGCTGCTGCGCCAGTGGCTCCGGCGGCGGCGCTCAAGGAGTTTGAGCTCACGTGGGTGGTTTACGACCCCAACGATCCACTGGGCGCGGTCATGGCGCTCTTCACGCTCTCCCCCGTGTGCGTTTATAGGCATCTGTCTCCTGTTGTTGAGAAGCGAATGCGACTGACGACGTGAACAATTTGCAGGTTCATCATGGTCATGTACGCGACGCTCGTGGTCTTCCAGCGCGACCTCGACGTCATCGCCATGGTCGTTGGTCAGGTGCGTCGACTACTGCAGTCGTGTGTCTATTGTATGTGCATAGGTAACGAAGCTCATGGGCGCATTTGTATGGTTATTATGTGAACGCATGCAGCTCGCGAACGAAGTGCTGAACCAGATCCTCAAGCGCAGCATCCAGCAGAGTCGTCCGGATGGCGCGCATATGAGTGGCTCCGGCATGCCCTCCGCCCACTCGCAGTTCGTCGCGTTCTTCGCGGCCTACGCGGTCGCCTACACATACACACGGTGTGTAAACTCACTCTCACTCTATTCCCATGCTCTGAATCATTTCAACCAACTCACTAATCTTTTGTGCCACCTGGCCCTGTAGACTCAACTCGCACCGCAGATTGGAGCAAAGTCTCACTATCATAGGCGCTATTGTGCTCGCATTCGTGGTCTGCATCTCGCGCGTGCGCCTTGGATACCATTCCAAGGAGCAGGTGGCCGTTGGCGCACTGGTCGGCGCGCTCGCGGGCGTCACGTGGCAGCTCTTCATCGCCAAGGTACGATTCATTTCATCATCGATTCTCTCTTGTCAGACAGCAACCAGTATAACAATTACGCCCGTGTGACTGACTACATATCCTGCCAACAGATCTCGCCGTGGCTCTTCCCACTACTGGCGCAGACGCACGTCGCGCAATTTTTTTACATCCGCGACATCTCCCACATCCCCGACCTCATCGTCTTCCAGCACCAACTCTGTCTTCAGCCAGGAACCATTAAACAGGACTAAATACATCCTCTTTATCGTCCTGTTCTTCTTCATATCATTAAATTCAAAATACTAATCCTCAACCTCCTCTCTTTCTGCCAACCATCCATCCATCCTCAGACCCACTTCTACGCAGGCTGGGGCCCGTCCTCCGACCCCTCCTCGTAGTTCACATGCGATCGCTTGAAGTTCTCCGCCCACATCTTCTCAAAGAGCTCGCGCTCGTGCTTGGGCTGCGGCGGCCGAAGTTCCTTGGGCAGCTGCGCACCCGGACGGTTCGCCACGGGATCCGATGGCCGTGAGTTTACTTTGCCCATGTACCCGCCCAGAAAGTCGATCAAGCTGGACGGCTCGTTGGACTCGTACATGAGCTCGCGCATAAAGTTCTCGAGCGTGATACACTTCTGGTGCAGATACGACGGTTCGAGTCGGTTGAACCAGCGCGTGTCGATGCCGCGCCAGGCGTCGAGCGTGCGTGGGAACCGGTCCGCGGGCAGCTTCTTGGCCAGTTCGCCAAACTCCGAGTACCGCCGCCAGTCGGCGTACAGCTCCTTGCCAAGCTTGAGCGTGATTAAATACTGCGCGTGGCGATCTGCGCCAGCGCGCGACTGCACAATGCGGAACTTGGGGATCGCGACGGAGGCCGAGACGACCTTGGGGATCCCGTCCGAGCTGATCGTGAACGTCTTGTGCGCGGCCGTGATGCGCGTGTTGGTCTGCTCGTCGCCCAGCACGTCGAGCGAGCCACCGAGGTCCATGAGCCCCAGGTCCGCGCTCATCTTGCGCCGCAGCGAGTACGTGGACCCGTCGCCGCCCCAGCTCTCGCCGCTGCTGTCAATGTCCGCGAACCAGCCCCAGTCCGCACTCGCCTCCTTGTTGCT
Organism: Globisporangium okanoganense; assembly: GCA_023334035.1. NCBI lineage: Eukaryota > Oomycota > Peronosporomycetes > Pythiales > Pythiaceae > Globisporangium > Globisporangium okanoganense. The sequence continues at coordinate 14,302 of JAASFY010000368.1, forward strand.
GCGCATGGACGACGTGCGGATGCGCGACGACGTTGAAGTCGGCGGGAAGCCATCTAATAACATATCACAAACAAGAAGCGAACTGTCAGTATAGTGAAACGAAGAGAGACGTATAACATAACGCCAACGTACTGTGTGGCGAGGCAAAGTGCGCGTGCGCACGCAGCAGGTCGGACTTGACCGAGCGGCTATCGCTCGTGTTCATGTACGTGGCGATGACGTCCACGGCCGGGCGGCCGCGCGGCGTGTTGGTCACGAGCGTCGTGGACGGGACCGAGTACGAGAGCGACGACGGCATGTGGACCGCGCGCGCGTCACTCTCGGGGGAACTGAGCTGCGAGCCGCCGCCGGCCGTCCCCTCAGTCGTGGCGTTGGACGCGGTTGAGACGCGGCGGCCGGCCGGCAGCAGCGCCTGGTGGTGGCGCTCAAAGCCGAAGACCGCGCTCACGCTCTCGCGGCACTTGACGTATGGCAGCGACTGGACCGTGAGCTCCGGCTGCGGATTGCGGTCGTCGGTCTGCGGCCCGTCCAGCAGGCTGAGGCGCCGCATCTTGCGGTCGTGGATGTCGTCTGCTTCGGTCATCATCATCTTGGTCGGACGGCGTGAGAGCAAGTTGCGGCTCGTGTCGCTTCTAACAAAGGAAGCACGGCGCGTGTCGTTGGGCGACACCGACGACGGCGGGCGACAGGCGCACTGCTGGAGACACAGCGCCTGGCCAATCGTGCTGGCTGCGGACGCGGGCGGACGGACGCTGCGGGGTTGCGCGCGGTCGCTCTCAACTGTCTGTGACAGCAACAACAAGCGCAACAAGCAGGCTTGCTTGCGGCTTGTTTGTGTGGGCGGAAGAAAAATTTGGTCGAGGTGACCGTCGGCTGCGAGGGTTGAAGAACGCGCTCCTCTCTATTGAAGCTGCGGCAGAAACAACTTTTTCTTCCGTTGTCGTCGTCTGGGGTCACTTTGCGGATGACTGCTCCACTTGCTTGTTGCTTGTTGCTTGTTGCTTGCGCGCGATGGTTTGTGGTGATAAATGCGCAGAGATGGCGTTTAACAACGACTTGCTTGTGTTGTTGGGCTTGCTTGCTGCGGCGAGTTGCACGAGATGAGATGCTGTTGTTTCCAGCGCATCCAGCCGACGTGTCGTCAAAAGGGCGCACGGCGGGTTTGGGTGGACTGACCCGACGTGCGACACACGCGTACCGTTTTACTTTAAATAGTAGCCTACTTGTCTCTGCATAACCTTTCTAAAGCGATACATTTGACTCACCATCATGGCAATCGATCCTAGATGATCTGATGAGACGCTCGCAGAACCAAAGCGCACCATTCAAAAATAAATCGCGCAGACATTTGGTGCAGAGAACGACTTCTGAGAATGGCTTCATCGGTGGGAAATATTATTGGGATGTTTCAGTACTGGAGGCTCTCGAATTGGTCTCCTTCTCAGTATTTCGGAGGCGATAGTCCAAGCCAATCATTTTCTGAGGATTTGCATAAACCCTTCCTTTTGAATGCATGTTGGTGGCTAAAATCAGTAACGAGGTTTTAAGGTTTACAATTAGGGGCTGGGGTTGATGTTGAAGTCCAAATTTAAAAAAGGCCTTTTGCGTACCTCGACCCAGGATAGAATATCATAACTAAGTGCTTTGATTTAAATTAATGATTGAAATTGATATGCATTCACACAAACTACTGATTCAAAGATCATTTTTATGTTTAAACAGTCAAGTGCGATTCCTAGAAACCGAAACAACAGTTGAAAATACCCTCTTTGAGCATGAGGTGAGTTAGGTGACGCGTCCTCTGTCAGCGTACCGAAATTGCTCCACAGAAGTCTGAAAAATGTCCGCGATCTTTTGCGTCAATATTCGATGGAACGTGGATCTTGAAACGAAGCAGCCATTCAAATAGACAACAAGCCTTGAATTTATATGTGAGAAGCCATTTCCGAGAAAGCTCCAATTATGTCGCCAGGTGTGGGCTTGACAAAGTGCTACTCTCGCCCTTTCGACTTGATCTGTCGACTTGATTTCTCTTTGCGCCATCTCCAGTCGATTCATTCTCGAAGCACCGCACCGCACTCGCTTTCTTATATCCGCACTGTCCTTCCTAAATCCGTGCGCTGGAGCAAGCCTAATCAATCGTTGTGGTCTGGCTTGTGCGACATCATCAAGTGCAGTGCAGATCATATGACGATCGATCGCACTGGTGTTGACTGTTCGCCAACTTGGGACAGCTTCCGGCTGGTTGGTCGTTGTTTTGCGAAACAACATTCGTGCTTGTCGTCCAACAACTCAGCTCTATAAAGGCTCACATGTGCAGCGTTCGCGTCTGGGGCATACAGGTAATTTGGAAAGTGGCACGTGTCAAATTTGACGTTGTCTCATGGACCAGCAAGTCTTACTTCTGGACGAGAGACCTTTAAATCTGAGCAAGATCACGTGACTTCAGAACAATCCACTTGACTTCTGAACAACTCACTGAAATCTGAAAAATGCGACATGAAAAAGACGATGGGCTTAATTTATTGCCCTCTCTCGACGCTTCGCGTCTCATCGTGCTCGGCCGAAATAAAATTAAGATCTGGTGTGTATATGCTTGTCCTGCTAAAAAAACTCCGATCGCTGGGCCCGCCTACGCTGATCACGGAGACCCCGCCCTCTGTCGCTGCGCTCGGGGCGCCGCTTCGCTGGGCTGTTCACCCCGTGTCTGCTTTGGCTACGCTCCCTACGTTTCTTCTCTCTCGCGATTTGTTCATGGCTGGAGTCCTCTTCGCCAATCACCACTCTCTATTTGGTAACCCTAACGTTTTCATTTTTTAGTGACTGTTCTTCTGTCCGAAACCCTTTTTCATTTTTAAGGTTTTCTCGGCGCTACCAGCGTGTGCGAGTTTACATTTTACTGGTAGTAAACTCGCTCGCACAGGTCAGACACGCAAAAAACGACTGGCTGACGCTGCTTGCTTGTTAATCAAAGATCTCTTATAAAACCAAGTGTGTGTGCGCAGCCACGTTAATGTTACAGTAGTCGATTTGCATCACACCACGTATATTAATACGTGGTTGTGATAAAGATCGAGGCTTTGCCGAAGGCATTTTCATTAAGAACAGGTCAAGCAAATGATATGCACAAGCCCCTCACATAACGAACAAGTTGGTTTTGTCGTCAAGCGTACTTAGGAGCGATATTTTTTTGCTGCGAGAGTGAATGTTGTGTGCAAAATCGATACGCAACCGACTAAGTTCGCATGAATTCGTACTTAGCGTGACAGATCTGGCGACGTATCTTTGCGCGGAAGCGTCGCAAAGACACACGCACACACTTCGTTTTCTTGATGCCACGCTGTCTCAGGCACCAGAAGCGCCCGGCGCCATGACCAAGCGCCCGTCCCAGGTATATGCCACCAATACCTCTAACGCCTCTATGGCCGCTGTCATATTGCCGCCGGTGCCGCTATTCCCAGCATTGTTGCACTGGCATCTTTGCAGTTAAGACAACAAGTGCAGCAGTCGTTTGTGTACTCAAGATCGGCTGCACCCCAATCAAATTCAGGATTGAGTTCAAATGACTGGCTCCAGCGCCTCGCCACATTGACACGCTGCACTTTCTCAGAGAACAACACACAGTTGCGCAAATTTTACCGCAGAGATTACACCGCGATAACCAGCCCCAGGTGTCAAGGTTTCAATTCGCGACCAGCAGTACAACTGAGCGACCAACCAGCTAGCCTGAGCTCTTTCCTCACTATCCAAGCTGCCAGCTGTCGATCTAATCTCATCTCGTCAAGATGCCCACCCTCGTGCGTTCCGCCATGCGCTTCGCCCTCGGCAAGAGCAGCAGCAAGCACGAGCTGCTGCACCCAGTGCGCCACCCGATCTCCAGCACCACCACCACGCTTTCCTCCACGTCATCCACGAGCTCCAGCTCAGCCACACGCTCCAAGCACAAGCTTCACAACCAGCATCACTCGGCGCGTCAAGTACGCTTTGACGACTCGGAGACCGAGTCCGAGCCGGAGCCGCTCTCATTCTGCTCCTGCGACGAGTTCTACCTCCAGCGCTGCGAGTACCACCAGGATGAGTACCACGGCCTGAGCTTCGAGATCGCGCACGAATTCGTCGACCTCGCGCACCTGCTGCGCACAATCCGCGACCAGGAGGTGCGGCGCTACGTGTACAGGGACACGCAAGTGGGCAAGCTCATGGAGTTCCTGGCGCTCAGACACTTCCGCCTCAGCACGCAGCAGCTCGCCGCAGTCACCAAGCTTGTGCGCGACCGGCTCACGCACATCACCAGTCTCCAGTTCATTGACGCCATGGACGCTGACTTTGTGCATTGTCACCGCGCCGAGTTCCGCGAGCTCTTCACCACGGCCTTCGCTGTACAGCCGCGCGTGAAATTCAACTCGCTCGCGGCCGCGCTGCCCGAAGAGAAGCGTGGCCTCATGAAGGAACTTGCGTTCCGGGAATGCCTCATGGACAACACATTCTTCGCTGCCATCGGCTCGGCGCTCCACTACTCCAACACAGTCGCCAAGCTGGACCTGCAGCAGCTGCTGGACCCCGCCAAGGTCCGCAAGGACGAGCTCAACCTGTGTTGGGCCTGGCTTGCGTTCGGCCTCTTCCACCCCAACTCGACCGCCAAGGTCTCGGAGATCGACCTCTCGCGCAACATGATCCGCATGGAGGACATCCGGCTCGTGGAAGGTGTCATGTCCGGCGGCCACCCGGCGCACGTGCTGCTCATCCCCGAGTACACGGCCGCGCTGCGCAAGTACAGTGCGTTCAACAAAGACAAGGTCCTGCGCGAGGACGTCAAGCGCATCCTGCTCAAGAGCATCCCGCGGCGGCGCATGTTTGCTCTTATCAAAGAAGACACGACCGTGCGGCCGCTGCCCACGGCACACATCATCGACGACGGCGTCTTCCACGGCATGATCAAGGAGACCGAGCTGCTCGAAGTCTTCTGCTTGCTCAATAAGTGGCTCTGCGTCGTCGTGCCGGGCTTTGGGCTTGCGTGGCTCCCGCGTTCGGCCGTGCTCGAGCTGAGCGAGATCGCCATGTCCCCGCGCGTGTGCTCACCCGCGACGCTGCTCAAGAGCGCGACGTTCTGGAACATGATCGAGTCCCACGAGGCCGAGGGCATGGTCGTGCCGCTCGTGACGCTGTTCTGCCAGATGTCGGGCATCAGCGAGCGCCTCGAGGCGCTCAACCTGAGCGGCAACCGCATTGGGACACCGGACTCATTCGGCATCTCGGCGTCCGAGATTATCCATCGCGTGCTGCACTTCTCGCCCTACCTCACATCGCTGGATCTGTCCAACTGCCAGCTCACCGACATCTCAGCGCTCGTGGAGGCGTACCACCGCGGCGACTGCCGCGTGAAGCACCTCAACCTAGATTCAAACCAGCTGGGCTTCCGCGGCGCCTTCGACCTCGCCATGCTGCTCATCAACGACGACCACGCGCGCGAGGACACGTGGCTCACGAGCCTGAGTCTCTTATTTAATGACCTCGATGCCATCGGCATGCGCGCGCTGCTTGAGGCGCTGCAGTACAACGTGCACCTTGAGCACCTGGCCATCGAGTACGGCAACACGTTCCCGCCAGAGCTGGGCGACCTGGAGCTCACGGGCGACCCGCGCACGTGGCGCGAGGGCTTCCTCTTCGAGCGCTTGGCCGTCATGCGCGTTTTCGAGCAGCGGTCACCCGACCACCGCCTCGACGAGGCCGTGCTCGAGAACATGTGGGAGCTCCTGGGCTACCAGTGACGACCAGCGCTCTCTCGTCGGAAAGAGAGTCCCCCCCCCACTCAATAGATTGATGTATTGATAACATATTTGTAGGCATTCACAACAGGAGAAGCAAGCTCAAAGCAATATAAGCTGATTCTGTACACACGACTCATTCGTCCAAGTGTCCGCTAGAGACAGACACTTCATATGCTGGGCCATGTCAACTTCAAGGACATTATTTATGTTTTGTTCTCTTTGTTTGAAGAGGGCAGTGAAACTTATATAAGCATATTTACTTAAATGTTTATAAATACTCAAAATAGTCTATTCAATACAAGGTGTATCGTGGAATTCTTTTGAATATAACCACATAATAAACTCAAGTAATTTGAAGATGTTGCTCTCCCAGGTGTCGCACTCAACTGAACATTTCCGCATTTCCCAAAGCAAACAAGCATCTCATTCAACTGAAGCAACGATGGCGGAGCTCGAGCGCAAGCACCTGCTGCTGCTCTTCGCGCTCGGCGTCCTCTCCAAGGGCTTCGTCAAGGTGCTTTTCCTCTCTATATGCACAGGCGCATCTTGTATAGAAGCTCACGATCTCAAACGATCTCTATCTGCATGACCACAGTCGGCGTTCGGCGCCAACATGTCGCTCATCCTGCTGCTGTCCGTGGCGCTCTACTACTGGCGCGTGCAGCGGCGCAAACAGACGATCTACGACGACATCGCGCGCCTGCAGGTGGAGGCGGCGGCTAAGCTCGACAAGCTCAACGGCGTCGGCGACGGCAAAGTGACCGACATGGACCTGCACGTGCGCAAGACGCAGTTCCAGCTGCGACCCGACGACGTCACCTTGATCACGTATGTGTTCTTATGTGGCATATTAGATGATGCGAGAGTACTGATATAAGCTCATGTCGCATACTACACGTGACAACAGGGAACGAATGCACCAGTACTCGCGCAAGTTCAGCGGCTCGCACGCGGATCGGCGCAAATTCCTCGCCAAGCGCCAGAAGAGGAAACCTGTCGAAGGTGACGACGAAGACAACTCAGCTCCAGCTCAAGACATCAACGCGCTGCCGTCGATTGGCGAGGTCCGGCGCTCGGACGCGCCGCTACGGAACAGAAAGAAGGGCGGCAAGAAAAGCGCAAGAGAGAGCGCCGTGGAAGACGCGGTTGACAAGACGCTATAAAGCCTGTATAATGACGGGATGTGAGTCTCTCTATGACCTTTGTGTGTTTGTGTTGTCTGCTCTAGCTGCTGGTATATATACTCTCTCTCTAAGTCTAAAGCGCAAAGTGAGCGTAGAAATACAGGAATGGCGCGGCGAGCAGCACGCTGTCCATGCGGTCGAGACACCCGCCGTGGCCTGGGAAGAACACGCCCGAGTCCTTCACGCCCGCCACGCGCTTCATGTATGACTCGACGAGGTCGCCCAAGATACAGAGCACGCCCAGCGTCGCTCCCAGCACAAGTTGCGTCCAAACAGGCACCGAAGGCAGGAAATCTGCAAAGAAGCGCTCTGGTCCGACGTGCGGCAACGTGAAGAACGCGAGTACAGTGGCGACGCTGGACGCGACCCCTGCGAGCGCGCCAACCACGGTTTTCCCCGGACTAATCACCGGCGCGAGCTTGGCGCGACCGAAAAATGCGCCAGCGACCAAGGCGCCCGAGTCGCACACCCACGCGCTCACGAGTCCCATGATCTGCAGCCCCATGCCGTACTGCGGATGCGCATAACGCAGCAGGATCGCGTGGCTGAGGCCGCTGACGACAAACAAGAGCGCGAAGAGGTCGAGCAGCACCAGCGTCATCGCTGGACATTGGTACATGCACAAACACAAGCTACAAGGTCAGGAGCCGTCTATCTATGCGTTGCGTGATACTTGGGCAGCTAAAGATGGAAGCAACGCACCGTGTTGGTCGAGCTTGCTCGTGTGCAGTAGGTGGTAGAGGATCACTACGAGCGTCGCGAGGGCCATCGCCGCATCTGCAAACAACACATAAAGTGAGTCAGCATTCGTTAGCCACCGATATGTATGCCCATGCATATTCGCACAGACGTACCATGGACGTCCTTGCTGCCACCCCACGCTGCGAGACACACGGACACACCCGCTGCGACCATGAGCATGCGGTGCGAGAGCCGCGTGGTGAGCCCATGACGCCCGGGCACGATCTGCGAGCACATGTTGTCGCCGAACTCGAGCAGACAGAGCGCGCAGACGAGCACCACGAGCAGCAGCATGCCCACGTCCGATACCAGCAGCCGCAGCGCCGTGGGGACGCCCACGACGAGCGTCAGGATGCGGCGGCGCCAGTCCACACCTGCCATGATGAGCTAGCTCTCTCCGCAAGTCGGAATGAGTAAATGATCGCCCGTAGGTTTGTATTTTGCAGATTTTGCAAAATGGGAGGACTTGTATTTTTTTATGATTGACTTTTTTATTTGAATGCACAATATGCAGCTATAAGAGAACGAACGATATGCAGAACTGCAGCGCAATGAACGAGTCGCGCGCGTCACCAAGAAAACCAAAAAGAAAAAAAGAAAAGCTGACTGCAGCAGGCGCTCTACACGACCGAGCAACTGTGCGGCGTCACCATCTGCAGCTCCGGGTCCTCTTTCGTGGCCTGGCGCTTCTTCTTGAAAACGTAGAGGGCGGCGGCCACGGCGACGACCGCGGCAGCGCAGCCGGCGACGACAAAAGCGCCGTTGACTCCAGCGAACGACGATGGATCGCTATCGGTGCTCGCATTTTCCTGCACCGTGAATGCGATGGCCGAGTCGTTCGTAGCCGCCTCGACCAAGATGTTGGTCGCGCCGTCCTCAGTTAAAGCATCAGTGTCCGTCAAGGCGTCATCGTCCGCAGGGGCCGCAGTCGTGTTGAAGGAGATGCCAGCCTCGTTGCTGTCAGAGAGCAGAGTGGAGGCAGCAGTGATCTCATCGGCCAGGCTCGACGTGGAATCCAGAGCCGAGGAGACGTCCAGATTCGCGACGACGTCTTCTGGGACATCATCGGTTTCAATGCTCATGAACGACTGCTTTGGGTTGGAGTGAGAGTTTCCCGGCTTCGTTGGAGTACCCTTTGAAGGCATCGAGTACTTTGGGTATGGCGTTACACCCGAGTCCGCTGACGAAGGCGATAGAGTTGGTGATTGGCCAACCGGGGAATTCGTGGTCGAAGCTGGGGTCTTCGCTGGCGGGTATCCCGGCGTGACTGGCTTGGTGACGACTGGCGCTGGCGTTGGTCCCTGGCTGGCAGGCGACTGGGTGGTGCTCGGAGCTGGGGTCTTCGCTGGCGGGTATCCCGGCGTGACTGGCTTGGTGACGACTGGCGCTGGCGTTGGTCCCTGGCTGGCAGGCGACTGGGTGGTGCTCGGAGCCGGCGTGCAGGGCGTAACGATTGCTGTAGCAGCGGGTGTTGGAGTCACTGTATGCTGCTGAATCGGACTATTCTGATACACGGGGCCCAATCCACTCCATCCATGCGAGTAGTCCTTGCTTGGATTCTTGGAGTGGTGCTTGTTGTGATGAGCGTTACCATTTCCTTCATGGTGGTTGCTACCGTAGTTCTGGGCGGCGGTGTTGTCATTGCGGTCGTCAAAGCCAAACGCGAGCCCCTCGCGGATGCTCGAGACGCTTAGCAGCGACAGCAAAAAGAGACGCGTGAACGAACGCGTGGACAGCATGGTGCTTCGATTGGCACCACGGACTGGAACGGAGGACTGGAGAAGAAGAGAGAGAGACGGCGACGGCACGGAGCGAATCAAAAGCGCGACGAATAAGCTGCACGAGAGCGACCGGAGAAGCGCTTGTTGCTGACGAAGTGGATTTGAAAGTGAGCGATCAACACGCAGCTGCGGCAACTTGTTCCAGACTCGAAGCGAGCGAGAGAGGGGAAAGAGAATGCGCGAGGAAGAACCGCATTGTACCAATTATTCTTCCACCGGCCGCGCTTCTGACGAGCGAGGACGCCATGCACCAGTTTCGTAGAAGCCAAGGGGCACTCGTGTGGTTTCCAGTGGATTTGGCCCAGTTGTGAAGGTCCATCCTCATGAAATGTGGATGAACTCGATTCGATTCAGAGCTTTGGAGCACACCCAGCAACTGTCATAGCCCACGGGGACTCTACGACTGCGGCCACAACTGGATGGCACCGGATTTCGTAACGCAGAGCCATGTTGCTAATCGATCGAAGTTTAAGCGGAGAACTGGATGTGACAACGCAATTGGTAGAGTACCAGTGACTACAAAGTGAGTGTAACGATGGAAAGGACGAGCATCACCAAGTAAATTTCTTGCTGCTGACTCCTCTTCGGAATCCACATTCCTGCTTTTGCAACGTCATTCGGGTGGTTGCGTGCGCATTCCCGTGGAGGACACGCGTACGTACAGCACGCACACACAGTACTCGTTCGTGACTCTCGAGGAGCCGAGCTTTGGCTCTCTATCTCTGGGTATTGTTGTTGAAGTCGCTTGCTGGTGGCTCTGATTCAGAAGTTCTGAGTGAGTTCAGCTCCAATCTTGCTGTGGTCGAGCGATGGGTGGACCGACGGCATACAAACTTCAAGTACAAGTGACAGTTGCAACGTCTGACTCGACAGCCTGCAGAGTGATGGTCGTCCACCTCCCGAAAGGACGCGGACCACGAGCAGCTGGTTGCATGGCATGCCTGACTCTCTCGTTCGAGCCACAGCTTTCCTTCCACATTCGCCCTTCACTCGTGGGCTCTCCAGTGTATGCCGGCCGCAAAGGGAGACGAGGACCGACAGAGGAGAAAGTATGGCTCTGTGATCAGGTAGCCCCCCCCCCCC